>NNCF01128656.1:0-15832 GCA_002313205.1 Laupala kohalensis | reverse complement strand
GGGGGGGGGGGGGAGGGGATCACATGAAATACACGTTAATTTCTGATCTCGTGGGACAGGTAAAAATAGCTTACTTTCTCCTATAGATAATTTCACACAATTACACCATTTGTGAAATATCCCTCAAACGTCATTGATTTGCATACCGTACTATCATCCGAACATTCCCTGATCAGACCATCGTACCTCTTTATCAGAAAGGTGTGTTTTCCAACATAGAAAAATGTCAATGTTTAATAATGTAAATTCCTCTTTCATTTTATCATGCTATTGTAGTACGTAAAATGTTAATCGATAAAAAAAATTACAAATCTTTTTATTGAAACTTATGAATTATTCGTAACACGCAGTTTATTTTTATCTCGACTGAACCTTGGCACGGTTGTGTACATGGTCTTCGTTCCCCATCCCTGTCCGGATTTCCTTTTGTTTTCCTTAGGATAACAACGGATATGTATTTATACCCACTAGGCATGTTATTAATACTATTATTATTAATCTTGAAAGCAATTTTATTAGTTACTATGAATTAGCAATTGATAAGAGAACACATTAGTTAAATAACTGTCCTATTAAAACTTCTGAAAACAAAATTTGTAAAATACGCTTTAGATCCACTGTTAAACCGTTACTACGAGTGAATTTCAACTCATGCTTTATTTGAAACTGGAACCCTTCGCCAAGAGTGAAAACCCGCTCTATCTTAAGACAAAAACTGTTCATTCCAGCATTCACGTGAAATTTTCTGACAATAAGGTTTCAGGGGAGGTCAAACTGTCATTCTCGAGACTGAACGTAAGACGAGGACTACGAGTATTGGGTGACGGATTATATCCTAAATTGTCCTAAAATCATAAGTTGAAATTAAATTTTTCTTTCCTTTAGTGAGAACTGAAACATGCAATGAATTTCATACAGTAGCATACCTACGTTTGATGAACCTACTGATTTCGTATAGATTTCAAATAAATTTAGTCAAAACGCTTAAGATAGAAAATCATGGTTAAATCACTACAGAAGCTTTAAGTATCATAGCAGTTTGCATGAACTAATATGGGGTCACCCATAAAATACATTTCAGGGAGGGCGGGAAGGGTCCCATTAGATGTTACGTTGGTGTATGATAAATCATAGGGGAGAAGATGGGGGACATAAAAGATTTATACCTTCAAGGAGTTGCATTTTGTGTGTGTGTGTGGGGGGGTTTAGGGCTTGTCAATGGAGTTGAATATTATTATATAGACATTCAAATCATGAAAATTTCAACAATCAAATATAATTTTTCTCAAGATTATCTTGTAGGTACCTTGAGTGAACTTAATGGAGTCTACTACAAAGAAATATATTTTAAATATATGTTATATTCAAGCAATATTTATGCAGTTTTGTTATAAGAACTGAGTGTTCATTGAACTCCACATCCACTGCAGTCAATATCTTTTTGCAATTTGTAAAATGCAAAGATGAAAAATACCTCTTCTGATTTTGATAATGTCCGTGTTACCAATTGTTTTTTGCCACCACCAACTGAAATTACCCAAGGCGATAAAGTAGTGTAAATTGGTGATGGTACAGGGCATTTACATTATTTCATCATGTTATTTTTTCCCCATACAGTATTACTCAATATAAAACAAAATAAAATTCACTTACAAAATATCATATGATTATTGTTGCCTGTCAGTGAAGGCAGATTTAAAAGGAAGAAAGTTTATTTTGCTTCAATAACATATTTGTGGGAACACTTGACTAAATAATTAAATTTTATTGTAAAAAACGCAGTTGCAAATTATAAATAACTGAGTGGGGGATAATAAACTAAGTTACTCTCCACAAACAAGCAAGGGATCATCCCATCAATTCCGATCAAGGATCCAATGGCAGTAGTGGATTTAATATTTATAAAAGAAATTATTTAATACATCATACTCTTATACCTTTATTATATGCCAGAACTAAGGCCACTTCGAATGGCAGCTAGAATACTAAGAATAACTTGCAATTATTTGAAGTCAAAAAATGATGATGATAAACAGTTTGAAGAGGATATGGCAGACCCTGATTGCCTTTATTTAGAGTTGAATATCAAAAAAAGAGCAATCAGCTTCTAGTCTCTATAGATCAACATTTGACATTACTGTAGGAGTGATAAACTATCTTAATTCTTTCAATCAAAATAGGTAGCAATGTTTTTGACTCAGTTTACAAATCATTGTTGAAATGAAAGAAATGTTTAGCAAATTTAATAAAACATACTAATGTTTTTTTAAATACTGTTAAATATAATAAATATATCAACAATATTGTATCTTTATTTTTTTCTTAAAACCAAGGGGGTACTTGATAAATTTAACATGTTCACTGAGCGTGTGTGTGTCTTGTCTTTATGACAACATAGCATATTACAAAGAGTAATGAATTAATAAAAAATTGCCCATTTTGGTGAATGTATTTTATGTTGAACACCCATGTGACATACGATCTTTGTAACAATTTATGGAAGTGACATTTTAATGATCTTTAAAATTGTATAGAAATTATTTTTAACAAATTAAAAATAACAGTCTTGTGTATTTCATAAATTGACCTATAGGCAAAATTTTCTTGTTACATTCTTAAAAGAAAATTGGTCTACATATGCCTCAATAATTCGTCTCTATCTTGTTTAGAATGCCTGACAGCCTGAATGAACTTGGAGTGAGCAACCAAAAATACAAGTGATAATTTTCACTCAGAGGATTTCAATGAAACAGTTCTATCGATTAAAGTGGAACAATGTCTCATTTGCTACCTCTCGCATGAGTCAATCCTACTCTAAGATATTAACTTCTTAAATAATACAATTTATGCCTATTTGTAAATCTATTAAACAAAATAAATTATACCACCTTAGTATAATGTGTCAACCACTCTTTGCCAAAAGGGACCATACCATTCGGGAATCGTTCTATATAATTCCCTGCCCAAGAATATAAAAGATATTATGAAATTGAATATCTTCAAATCCGCGGTTAAAAACTACCTCCTGCACCAGTGCTTCTACACTGTAAAAGAATTTATTGATTTTAACAAAAGTTAAATTCGTCTTGTGCTTTATCACGCCATTGCTGTAGTACTTTTTAAACAACTTATAACAATTTCAAAAACTATTTTCTTGCATGATTGTGTTGTCTTATGGCTCATATTAATTTAGTTTTATGTGTACTCAACATTGGCACGTTTGTGTACATAAATTCTGTAGCCCCATCCTGGCCCGGGTTTTTCTCCGGTTTTCCTTCGGGTAGAGGCGGATTTATCATACAGGTTCTCTAGGCTTTGTCTAGGGGCGGGTCTATTGTAACAATAAATCGTGAATTTAGTGTTATTTCAATTTTTAAGCACTATACTCAGAATAATCTATAGTTCGATAATAACTTACATGTAATTTTTTGCTTAAAATTACAAACATATTGACATTCTATTAGTATTATAACTCGCAGCTAACTTTTTATCTTATCTAGGAATTTTTGCTGAATTTTTTGAATCCGCCTCTGCCTTAGGGCCCTTGATCGGAATTGATGGGATGGTCCCTTGCTTGCTTCCGGAGAGTAAATTAGTTTTTTTTCCCTCCACGTGGTCATACGCAGTTTGTACTGTTTTTTGACAATAAATTTATTATTTATTATTTATTTAGTAGAACTCCACATCATATTTATTGTGAACATTTTACGAAACACAAAGTTTCAATTTGGGTCCTTCATAAGGTGTAACAAATATAAACATAGCAACAGAACATAAAAACAAAAATATTGTTATAAAAACGCAGAAACCATATACATATGATCAAAGAGTATTGTAAAGGCTGGATACTTTTTCTGTGTCTGTATGTAAATTTGAACTTCGATTTATGTTTCTTTACAAGTACCATTTCTGTTATGTAATATTTGCATTAACCTGCTAGGTATTGTTTGTATAATTAATTGAAAGACAAAGAATTCATTTTGGAGTAGATTTAATTAATCACACTGCCAAATCTAAGGGATTTACAGAAACTAAGAAAATCAAAAACTCTGAGACAAAGAATGGTACAAAAGGAAACAGTTCACAGAAAATTGACATATCACCCTGGCTGGCATCAGAACATGAAAACTACATTTTCAAAATTTTCACAGTAAATATCACTTTGCATCCAAGAAAATAAATTTAGCATTAAGTGCCTAATTAAAGAAAATTACAAGTACCTTCTCTTAATAGATCAGGAATTAAAAAAATTAATTGCCATGATTGTAACAAAGTTTATATTGGACAAGCAAAAAGAAATTAAAAAAAGGAACATTTTCAGCACATCAAATTTGGACAAATTAAGAAGTTAGCAGTAGCGGCACATTTTTGGGATGAAAAACACGAAATGATGAAGAACGTTGGTGGGCATTTTAAACTGTGGGTGTGGGAATGACCGTTCATTCATCTATTCAAGAACAGATTGTTAAATTTTGAAGTTTCATTAGAAAATAATTTGATTTCAAAATTAATCCATCCGCTCATCACCAGAGGACCGTTGGATCAGCAATCAACAGAAGCTGAGGATGGAAGCAACAGGTTCTAAAACTAGTTCATGTTGAAAAAAGTAAATGGAGTGTATGGCTAACAAATCATTACAATAATTTATTCTGTTAATCTTAAAATGTTGATATGAATTTTGAATTTACAAAATTTAATAACCTGTTTAGTAACAGTATTACAAAATTGGGTATGGAAATACCGCATTACTTACTTCAACTCTTTGAGGTTGTTATTGCTGTCAGATTTAAAGATAATAGCCTTTTAAAAAATAATTTTACTTACAAATTCTAAGAGATAGCAATTTGCTGAAAGTGTTATGCAAGAGTATTTTTCTTCAACATCTAATAAAAAATGTGTAACCTCAAGCCTACTGTAAGTGTTAACATGAATTTATCTCCTCCAAATGGAAAAACCTCTTTTGCTTTTTACAATCTTATTTATGAACTGAACAAGCTTACACACTGACAGAATCTGAAGTTTCCACGAGAATATACTCAGCATTGTCCAAAAGTTTGAATTGGTAATAGTTGAGTACAATCCTGTCAACCAATCATCATAGCTACTTGGCTCCACTTCACTTATTTGGGATCTAGTGCAGGGGTATCAAAACTCATCAGCCCAAATATGACAAATATAAGAAAGTTTCAATTATATTTACACAACACATTTAAACATTGTCTATGCAAAATCTATTACACAAATACTGAGGCTACATTATCCCATACATAAATGATGGGGTTTCATCAAATCTTGTGTACACAACTATCTTCCTCTTGTATCATCAGTCAAGTTTTCAAAGTTTCATCCCACTCAGAATAAAACTAGCTTTGTTAAAAACGATGAAGGCAGACACACACTACTGTGTAGCCACCAGATGGCTGCTTTCTTTAATATTTATTTAACTTCAAATAAAAAACTTGTGAAACAAGACTTGAACCTTACCCGTTAGTTAATTCTGAATATTTAACAATCTTGTGCAAAAGATCCAAAATTTACAAAGTCCTTTTAGCTTTTATGGTTTCAAACTCAATATCAGACAAATGTACAAACAAAATCTTTATTTTATAAATTATTGATTGCGATATTGAGACAGATATACTTGCTCATGGTGGCTTTGATACCAAAAAATTATTTTTACAATTTCATCCATCCATCTGAACGTAGTGATTCTATGTAACTGAAATTTCATTCCCATTTCGAATTTGGAGTAAGATCAGCTGCCAACGATACACATACTGTAAAATGTTTATCACTACAATATAAAAGGTACTTTATAAGATCAAAGAACATTTAGGAAAATTCACAAACACGTCCAAAGTAGAAAGATAAACATATTCTCCATTAGATGTACTGGATTTCACCATAAAAGATAATTGCAATTATTTCATTTAAATCATCAAGGAAGTATGATTTTTCAGTTGAAATAGAAATAAAACATGTAATTAAGATTGTTTATACCAATTTCAAAATGTTTTAATTCTACTTAAGCCTGTAATACCTGAAACAAGTCCTATATACACTGACAGCCGAACTTCCACTAGCAAGGTTTTCGGTTAACATTGTCAAAATACACAGTCCTAATGAATTTTCCAAAGCTTAGGCAGGTTCAAAAGAAAATGGTGCAGAAGTATCCACTTAAAAAAAGTTGCATAAAGGAAACTATTTTCAAAATATTTATTTATTATTCATGCTTTTCAATAATTATTTTAAGATACTAATCTGGCACCATAAAATATATTTAAAATTAAATCATTAATTAAAGTTAATAATAAAGAAAAAGTAGAAATAGATCAGACATTTACAGTATTAATAGTCAAGACTGTTATAAAGTTTACATCGGGGAGACAAAAACAAACCCTGAAATGAAGCAAAAGGAACACTTTATTAATTTAGGACATGTCAAAAATTGTCCATGAAATCAATGGTAATGGAATAAATGGAAGAGGTAATTGTATTAATAAATATTACTGGCCATTTTGAACGGCTGGCTGACGAGCAGGTCCTTCTTCATCTTTTCAAGAATAGAGGTTCCACTGTAAAACAGTATTATTTCAAAATTAGTTCATAAACTCACCACCATAGGAGTGCAAGGTCAGTACGCAAGAATTGATGATGCGAGAAACAACTTCCGAAACTAATCACGGTGAATTAACATAACGGGAGTATTCAGTATTTGGATCCCTGAAATATTGAGTACATTTGTAGGATTTCTCATTTGATTCTTTTCATAGTTATGGTACTTCTTTACACTACCAGAAATAGAAAATATTGGCAGAGAAGAACATTTTCCCCACAGGAATAAAGGTAAGTGGAGAAATAGAAGGCTTTAGAAAATTAAACATAAACAGACTGAAATTTAAGTTCAACAAATTTAATTTATTTTACTTCAGTTTAAATCCACTTCTGAAAATATAGAAAATAACACACAATATCCTATCCTGGAAAAAAAGGAAAGAAAAAAAAGAAAAGAAACAGTTGAACATGACTGTGGACTCCACAAATGAGTGACAGACAGACACATTTCTTTGTCTGGTAATTCATGTGAGAAATTACACACAAAAGAGCACTTACTTATTCATTCATTCACAATTAATCAGACTATTACCTAAATAAATTTATTACAATATCACATGGTTATCTCCTGTTAACCAGGATCTCGAGAGGAACACATTTCAGTGCTAACATCAATATTTGGCATCAGTTGTGACACTCAACGTCTTGTTAGAACATCTCAGATCACTGAAATGAACCTGGAGGTTTCCAATAACATGGTGACGTAATACTTTACACTCAGTGCTTCTCCAGGGCAATAGTTAAGAGATCATTCATACTGGTCAACAGAGTTCGAGGGTCTTCCAGCAAACCTGCAGCTACCATGCTATTAGCGAAGATCTGAAATTATCACAGAGTAAATATTGAAAATTCATGTACATATTCACTTTTCAAGAAAAATTAGTGTAAATTGTGGGAAAATGTAAAATGTGGGATATGGGTTGTGACTGCAATATAAGAGATAAAATAATAATAATCATAGTAATAAATAGATGTATACTCAGGTACAGCAATTCACCAAAATCATACTAGACATTTGTTGCTGTTCCAAATGTGTTATAATAATAAATTTACTGTCATAAAAGCAGTACAAACCGCATATGACCACATGGAGGACAATAAACAAATTTACTCTTCCTGAAGCAAGAAGGGGACCATCCTATTAAAATATAGGAAATATGTTTTCAAAAATACCAAACGAACAGCTAAAAAAATGTATGGCAAAACTGCAAGTTAATTTTCCATAGAATAGGTTTAAGGCCATATTCACATAATCGCCAGAGAGGAGTCATATCAAAGCAATGATCTCTCCTTAAGGTGCAACTTTTCTGGCACTGAATCCACTTTTTTTAATATAGTAATCTTCTTCTCAATGGGAAACCTTATTACCACCTTATTCATAATAAGCACGGCAATTCAAGAGTGTTCATTCTTGTTAGCGAATAAGTGCTATGTACTCTTGGCACTCACAGAATAAAATGTGCTAAACTAACACACTACACGTCACCAGCTCTATTCAGCAATCCCTGTAACATTCTTAGCATTCTTGGAAATTTACGTTCCCCAATTTCATGTTTTGTATCAATTCAAAACCTGGGTAAATTATTAAGTTCCCACACCAACTGCATGGAAAAGATCAAAGAGATTTGGCCAGCATCATTTTGAAAATGCTCTCAAGTGCTTTATATCATGAATACTCCTGGTGTCAGAATTGCAGGAAGTTCAAACTAGCGAAAGAATACATTTGAGGCAATAACGTTTATAAACACACAAATAATGAAGAGACCAAAAAACCAAGAGTAAAATTGACAGGCAAAAGTAAATTCCAGGAACGTAATTCTATTTTTCCCCATTTTTTTAAATTGAGAGATCTTTTTTAAAATTTCTTTTTATATATCCACAAAAGGGTGCATCTCTTACCCTAATTTCTAATAATTTTCAAGATCTATCAAGAATTTCTGTTGGAGGGTTACCAGGAAAATACACATGAATAATGTGATTTATTAAACTATGATCATATTGCATAAAGAGAAATTCATTCTTCCCCGCCAAACTAAAAGAACTTGTTCAGTTGGAATATTATAGTACCTATGAACAGATATTACAGCTCACCCAATCAGACGTTCTGGAAAGCAGGAATTCCTCCAGAAAATCATTTTGATGTTAAAAATGTTTTTTCAGCAGTGTATTTAGCAAAGAAGCCAATATCAATATACAGTTCGCTACTATACTCACCAAGTGTTTCTGTGGTTCTCTTATGTTTGGTTTTTTTCATTTTCCTCCCCTAAATAAATTGCCCACATGCACTGGTGTCAACCTCAATAAAATATCAGCAGGGACTAGACCTATGGTCTTAAGGTTGTAAGACCCAAGTAGACTTATCTTGTGAAGTGTTAGTGTGTTGGCAAGATAATCTAATGCCGAGGTAAAATTTTGTTGATGTTAGGGTAAATAGTTTATCATCAAGAATGCAAGACTAGGATAAATATTTGAAAAATATTTATAAATAATATGAGTTCTATACCTGTTTCAAAACTAGTTCAGCTAATTTGGGATTGGATGTCTTGAGTTGGCTTAGTTTCTTGATTATGGGATGCCTGAAAGAGAGCATTTCAATAGTATATTTCAACCAAGTATAACATCTTAAGAAACAAATGAAGAGTAACATTGATTTACACCACAACAGGATAGACTGTTCCCTGGGTACCAAGTCAACATAGCGCCCACAAATTTTAAATTGTGCCAATTTAAATTTTTTAAAAAGGAAAATAGTCATAAGGAATTCACATAAAATTAAATAAAAAAGAGGATGAGGGAACCCTATTTTCCATAAAGTGCTGAAGTGCTGGCTCTTGTTTCTTTTATCAATCCTTGTATCAGTAGACATTTGGGGTTATATAAATGCAATATCCAGGTTAACTGAATATACGATAGAAAATGTTACGGCCCAAGAAATCATGTGCTTTAGACCCAATAACTTAGTTTTAATTGATAGAATAATCTACCTGGGATTGATCTCAAGCTGAGGCTGCAGCAAAGTGTAACGGCTCTCTTCTGGCATCTGGTGAGATTGTGTGCGAATGAAATGTCTAGCAGCTGCCATCTCTTCCACAGTCACAACACAAGGGTGAGCTTCTAATTGAGAGGTCACCTTGGCACTAAACACCTTGCCACTCAATACTTGCTTCACCCAAGGCAACAGGCCTTCCACCTCCAACGCTGACAGGGCATCGGGACCTGTCACCAACAAATAACTCAACTACTTCCAAATATGTAATCATTCAAGTGCGACAGAAGGTTTTTAAATTTTTGAAATTCAGTTCCATTATGTTAAGTTGAATACTGACAATAGGTTGTACAACAACAATGGCTACCAAGATTCCAATTTCACTGTTTATTGTAGTCAAATAATTTTCTAATTGTTCAGCAAAGTCAGTAAACTCAAGGACATTTCTTTTCTAAATTAAATTTGTGACATGCATGATAGTTTTTTATACTGTTTCTATCTCATAATTATTTCAGAATTTAGAATACATTCACTGAAAATTTTTCTTTGTCAGTACATTAAAAGAAAATTCTTTTTAAATGTTTACTGATACAAACTCATTTAATGTTAAAATAACATTATTTAAAAGTTTATATCACACGGGACAAGAAGTAACAAGATCTTTTAGTAGATTGAAGTTTTTCTTGCATTCAAAACATTCTTTCTGGGCACTTCGTAAAAAATCAAGTCATTCATACTATTGTATTTTAAAAGTCTTTCTTAATTGAAAGTTAAGGGGAAAAGCCCCATCAAAAATAATAATAATACAAATATTTTAACCAGAGATGACCAAAAATACATATAACATGACAAAAAAACATAAAAAATAATAATAATACAAATATTTAAAGTACAGAAATGTTAACCCAAGATGACCAAAAGTATATATAAACATATAAAAATACATACAAACTGTAAATAAATGTCATAAAAAATGAACCTCACAATTCACCAAAAATTATCTATTACTTTTTGCAGTAAGAAATTAGATTCAAGGTATATTCTTGAAAGATTTTAAACTTCACTTCCCCAGTTATACAAGTCAACAATAATGTTACTATAATCATAAAGGTATAACAGAAATACATACCCATACTATTAACGTCATCAGTTTCCTTCCCCTGGCGCATTTCCTTCTCCACAGAGGTTACGGAGCACTGGTTGTACTGTCGCAGTTGCATCAGAACTAATTCATCATATGGCTCATAGCAGAACAGTACCTCAACATCTCGTTTTCTCAGCGCTTCATAATATGGAGATGCTTCAGCCAGCTGTCGACTGCAAAGGTACAAAACCATGTGTCTCAACTCTTCATACTAGTAATAACTTCAAAATGACAATATATTTTTCAGTATTAATGGATTGTTAAAATTTCAGTACTATTACATTCATATTAAATATTGTACCCATAAGTCGCCCATACACACTACTTAGGTTTTAAATATAAAAACACGTTTTAGAACTAGTCTGAATGTGCATTAATAGTGCCTGTAGGAAAAAAGAGCTCCTCATAAATTGTGTGTAAGGCCAGCATAGTAAGTATAGTATTAGGCAGCACTCACTCCACTGAAATTTCTTTAAGTATTATTACCTTGTTCTATAAAATTGTTCTCGAGATCAACAGTAATTCAGTTAATTGGAGTTTGATCATTTCTGATAGAAAGTGGTTTTCTCTCCACAGTAATCTGAACTATAATACACTTAAACACACAAATCCTTAATCTATAGTTTTACTTTATACATAAACTTTCAAAGTAAATATCTCCAGTCGAACTAGTCTGAATGTGTAGTTTTAAATTGATTTGATAATAGAAAAATTAACTTACTAATTATATTTTTCTTCATTAAGACTTATAATTACAACACGTGTTTTGGTATTTGGTATCAAAAGGTATTTCATTCAATTCGTTATGGGTTCAGTTCAACTAATTAAGTCCTACCGGTACATTAATGTACCACTGCACATTAATGAACAATCCTATCATAATTAGAGCTTGTGATTATTTCTTTTTAATCAGAAACAAGTTTTGTACGTTGAAGATATTTGTATTGTTGTGATGTAAATTATCTTTTTTTAGTTGTGACTTATTATTTGTGTTCTATAAGCTTTGATAAATTGACCAGATTATTTTCTTAATAAATAATATCTTATGAGCAGTCAGTGTGCTCTACACCCACCCACTTACAGTTCATACCAAGAATTTTGAATCATTCTGTATGCATAACCATGCTAAATTTGAAGTCAAGATTCTGAACTATACTGTACTTTATCTTAAAATGACATTGTGTAGAAAATGAAACCAGCTGCTTCAAATAGAACTTGTTATCCAAGCAGTGTCAATGAATTTCCTGAAAATAAATTTCTAGACTTCTTACAGTCTTTTTCAATAGTTTGCATAATAAATTCTTGACTTCATGTATATCTAGAATAAAAAATCTTCTGCACTACTTTCTTACATTTAAATTACTTAAAAGATAATTATTAAACTCAAACTAAGCCAATCTCCCTCCAAAATTAATTTGGTTTGGAACAGAAATTACAATAGACGAATATTGTTTTATGTAAAATTGACTAATTTTTCAGGTCACAACTAAAATATCATTTCAGAATTCATTTTCCATTTCAGGGTATTTTCAGGAATTTTGGTAACTATTTACCTGAATATACAATGGTATTTTAATTCAAACTTGTTCAACAATTATTTGGCAATGTTGGCAGTGTTGTAGGAGGAAAGCCAATAAGGATGACATAAATTTGTTCTCCTAACCTCTCATCCAATAGGCAACAGTTCTGTTCTGTGGAGCACAACCAAATAGTACAGACCAATAGCCAACAGGACATTTTAATGACCTTCTATATGAATCGCAGCCTTCTGTACTGATGAACTAAATGATGTGAGGGGATATTGAGCAAGAATTGCACTGGAGCTGAATGGATAGACATAATGACTGGACGTAATTAGTCCGATAGAGTAGGCCATGGTTTCAAGTGAAGCGCTCAATTTCCCCTCAAGTTTGTAGTGAAGTAGTGGGGAGATTACATCACTGAGCTCTGTAGGTGGAAGTCTTAGGTACCTGGGAGCAGCTAAGTAGAAGATATCTCTCTGACCCTGCTTCAACCGATTGCAATACTGTGGCAAGGATACCTTCTCCCCTGGAGCTCCTTGGGATGACTCAAAGCGCAGCAACTTAGCAATCTCTTCCTGGAAAAAGTCATCAAGATTATATGCTCATCTTTGTATATACACTTGAACACCAGGAATTTCCCAAGTACATCAAGATTATTTCCAAGCTCTTAACAAATATTGGCACCTTCTTTAGTTTTATTAATCAAGTAAGTTTTGTTTCTCAATTCTACAACTATTAACATCCATTATGTAATCTAATTAAATAAATAATTTAAAACTTACAACCTTTGATGGACAAATAAAATTTTTATTTATGTGAATAGCTCATTACACTGGTAAAATAAAATGTAAAGATTGCAATGCTAGCTATGTAGGTCAAACACAAATAGGGTTAAAAACTAGAATCCAGGAACACAAAAGAAATTTAAAATCAGTTGAACAAAGTGTAGTTACTTCACATTGCATTAATAAAGAACATTTGATGGATTGGGAAAATATATTAATTTTGGACAAAGAAATTAATTATTACAAACATTGTATACCAGAAATGATATTTATAAAAATTACACACGGGAGTTTAAATCCACGCACAGACACTGAAAAACTATCTGCTTTGTACAATACGATATTATAACATTTTTGTGTTTCTACTTTTTTGTAAACATATTTTGTGTTTATATTTCTGTTTATACCATGTTCATTTGTCCTGTTGTTATTTTTATTGTTATAATTTGTTATTACTGATGATGGCAAAAAACAAAAATAATATTCATCCATCAAAGGTCATAAGTTTTTAATTATTTATTTAATTTGTTTATTAATCACTTGTTTCTTTAGTTCTGCTTCAGTTCATCATTACCATAGTTCACATGGATCTTTTTTGTATTCTTCAGCATTGTCAAAATATATAGAAGCAAAATTTTGAAAAACTAGCAACAGATTTGAGTTTACTGTTTACACTGAATGTTCATTTCACATCAAGTTTATCATACATTCATTATGAGCAAAAGTGTTGCATTTTTCTATAGTTTTGTTGTGTTGCTGGGGCTAAGAGGGACCACTGCCAATATCATGATTGTTAGGAGTATACAACAGAAAGTATTAGGGGACTATGAATTCACACAGAGCTCCCCTCAATTGTGAATTGAAGCTGTCCATGTGTGAATAAGTCACCCCAAAAAATATACATGAAGCAAACCCAGTGGTTCCAAAATGCTTACATCTGGTCAAAATTAACTAAATATGATTTCTACATAGGGGTTTTTAGTTCAATATGATAAATGGAATACTTGAACAATGACAAAAGATACCCATTTTGTCAGAAACATACCTCATAGAAAACTAGAGGATTCATGAAATCCACTTACTCTGTGCAGTTGCTCATGAGTAGATACAATTCCCTCTTTCAAGAAGAGTCCATAATCTTTGTAGAATTTGTCATATTCCTCAGTCTCCTTAACAGATTTATCATGAAGAAAACGGAGAATGCGATTCGTGATAACTGTCTGAAGTTTCCTGGAAAATTAAAGAAAAATTTCAATATATCACAAAATTTAAGCACTTGCAGTAAATGTTGACAAAAAGCACAGAAAATAAGGTATTTCCAAATTACATTAAATTCTGACAAAAATCATACATTTGGAGAGACACTTCATTGACACTTCTTTTAATACATCTAATAAACTAATATTACTGACCTAATGAGAGCACTATTCTGCAGAAGTTCTCGACTCAAGTTCAAAGGAATATCTTCAGAATCTACAACACCTGAAAACCAAATATGTAAAATTTACTATGTGACAATTCTTGACCTTCCACTAATAAACCATTAAATAAAGATTTTCACTGGAGAAAAATCCTCCAGGCTTGAAATTTGGCAGAAAGTTAGGTTTCGGGATCACCATAATAGGAAAAGAAAATCGGACACCCCTGTGGACCTGTGGCAAAAGGGGCGGCAAAACGGTTTTTTGTAAATATCTTGAAAATGATGTGAAATATAAAAAACAAGTAAAAATAAACATAGCTGATAAAAATTCTCAACAAATTTGATCATAAGTAATTTTTTCATCAGACGCACAGGAACCGAGAAATGAACGATCAAAGTTGAGTCTTGGCAAATTTTCGTTCAAGGCTTTTTTATGAAGTTGCAGTTTTTTAAATTTAGAACAATTTTTGTGTTGTCAAAAGCGTTAAATATATGCATGTAAGTGTTTAAACGTGTACTACCATGTATTTGGACATAAATTTTTGCAGGAATGTATTTATGCACACACATACAACAACTACAAAAATGTGCAATTTTGAATCATTTTTAGCAGTATGCATATGTGCAAATATGAATGGAATATATTCATATATGTATAGAATACTTGTCTAAATTAAGAAATGAACATATGGATTAGTCTGTGTCTGCATGCATGAGTATGTGTGTCTGTGTCATGCATGTGTGTCTGTGTGCATGCATGTGTGTATGTGTGTCTGTGTGCATGCATGTGTGTCTGTGTGCATGCATGTGTGTATATGTGTGCATGCATGTGTGTATGTGTGTGCATGCATGTGTGTATGTGTGTGCATGAGTATATGTGTCTGTGTGCATGAGTATATGTGTCTGTGTGCATGAGTATATGTGTCTGTGTGCATGAGTATATGTGTCTGTGTGCATGAGTATATGTGTCTGTGTGCATGAGTATATGTGTCTGTGTGCATGAGTATATGTGTCTGTGTGCATGAGTATATGTGTCTGTGTGCATGAGTATATGTGTCTGTGTGCATGAGTATATGTGTCTGTGTGCATGAGTATATGTGTCTGTGTGCATGAGTATATGTGCCTGTGTGCATGAGTATATGTGTCTGTGTGCATGAGTATATGTGTCTGTGTGCATGCATGTGTGTGTGTCTGTGTGCATGCATGTGTGTGTGTGCATGCATGTGTGTCTGTGTGCATGCATGTGTGTGTGTCTGTGTGCATGCATGTGTGTGTGTCTGTGTGCATGCATGTGTGTATGTGTGCGTGTTATTATAATTATACATTATAATTTATTATAATTATATATTATAATTTTCA
>NNCF01128654.1:295971-307812 GCA_002313205.1 Laupala kohalensis | reverse complement strand
AAAGGTACAACAATTTTTTATAACAAATATCCAGAAATGAAGTTCCAGATTCAGAGATAACAAGCATGTGCCCATTGACTAAGAATTACATATAACAATAAATAATAATAAATTATTACATCNGGTTTAGTGTGTTAGATGACATGTCCCTGTTTCCTCCCTTACCTACTCGTTTCATTCCCTCCCGTCCAATACCCAAACCTGTTCACACACCACGCACTGGTAAGCACAGCCGCCCCAAATCACGTAAAGTAGTGCTATCCAGAGATGAAACCAATACTTCCACGCAGAAATCAAACGTGCTCATACTAGCTGATTCGCACGGTCGTCAGATGTCCTCCGTATTGCGTGGATTGCTTCCTAGTCAGTTCTCAGTCTCCGGTTTCGAGAACTGGACACCTACACTAAAAAACTCACAGAGCGGGACACAGTAATCATCATGGGTGGGCAGAACGATAGTAACTTGGGTGGTCATTTCAACGTGTCTAAACATCTACAGAAACTAAAAATGGCTTCTCAGCACAAAAAACATAAAGCTCTCTAGCTTGCCTCCACGCTTCAACGTTCCACAAATAAATCACGAAATTAACCTGGCAAACATCTCCCTAAAACATAATCTGACAGACACAAAAATCACATTTTTTGATTTGCTACCACACCTGACTGCTAAGGACTTTACCCAGCACGGTTTACATCTGAGACTGACTGGGAAACATCACCTCGGTTCTCTCCTAGCTTCACATCTGACTTCACATCATCCACCTGCCCCATTACTACACCTCCTCCTTCACCTACCACATCTCTTCCTTCTGCTCCTACAACATCATCATCTCCTCTTCCTATCTCGACACCCATTTTTTCTCCTTTCCCCGTTCTTTCACCTACTGCTTCCTCATCTCCCACGTCAACATCTATTCCTCCTGCCACCTCCATACACAGTTACAACATGCGCTCAGGAGTACGATGTGGTACCCGAAGGTGACAATCGCGTTAAGGTGCAGTGTGCGGGCTTGATCCGGAAGTAGAAGCTGTACCAATTTCAAATTCCTCTCCACAATCTAACGTCGATTTCATTTCTCGTAAATCACAAACTCATTGCGAAAATAAAATAATTATATTTCATCATAATATCCAATACCTTTCAAACAAATTGACAGACATTGAAATTCTGGTACACTAAAATCCATTCGATTTGCTATCCCTCACAGAACATTACCTTTCAACTAACAACATCAACAATACAGCTATTTCTAATTATTATTTAGCAATTTCATACTGTCGGCAAAATTTTAAAGGCAAAAATCCCCACGGAGGTACCTGTATCTACGTTCGTAATAATATTTTATCTTCTCCACTGTAAGGCTACGAGAATTTTTGCGTTTAGAGTGCGTTCGAATTTTCTGCAGTTAATTTGACCGTCACCGGTATTGTTGTTTTGTGTATTTATTGACTTCCTCATTCTGATCTTGATATATTTTTTCCAAACTTAAAAATTGTTTCAAAAAATATCACACATAAACCTACTAAATCTATCGTTAAATGTGGCGATTTCAACATCTATTTCCTGAGTACATCCGACTCAGCAAATTCACCAATTAATCGCTTCAAGAATCTTATCGATTTCTTCATCCTTGTTACTATAATAAACGACTCCACTCGCCTCTCCGGTTCATCTGAAACATTGCTAGATCAAATTATAGAATACAAAGAAATCTCGTATGTCTCTGAAGAGTTTATCGCCGGATACAGTAAAAACCTTGCTCAAGTATTGACTATTAATAACAAACTAAAACCACTTAAAATCCTTTACAAATTTACAAAAGAGGTTAATGACATAAATAAATCCATATTTATAAATTATTTGCGTGAAGAAACATGGAAAGATGTTTACAATTGCCAAAACACCGAAGACAAATTCAATGTATTTATCTCAATATTCCTAAAACATTACAACTCTACTTTTCCCATAAAGCGCAAGTTAAGTAACACAAAGAAATACAATAGTTGGATCACCAAAGGGATAAGGATTTTTTTTCAAAAAAAACAAACGCCGTTGATATTATCTTTCAAAACGCTATAACCAACCACCCGAATCTCATAATTATTTTCGTAAATATAAGACTATTCTTCTAAAAGGAGTCTATGCAGCGAAAGTAATGGAAAACGACAGGAGGGTACTACAATCGAACAACCGAATGAAAACCATGTGGAATATTGTTAACAATACCACGTCAACTTCTGAAAGTCGCGAAGAAAATATTTCTCTACTAAACGATGGCAAAATCGTATAAAATCCTCAGGAAATCTCAAATATGTTTAATTCTCACTTCTCAGAAGTTGGTAAAATAAAGAACTCAATATATCCAAATCAATGTCCTCCAATTATATCCACGCACGTACTCAATTCTATGTTCACTTCCGAAACTAACGCCAGTGAAGTCATTAGAATCATCAGCTCATTAAAACTTTTTTTTCATAGATGATATACTCGTTTATTGTTAAATTTTCGTCCCACGCTATTAATCCACTCATAAATATTTTTAATAGTTCTTTATCGGAAGGGGTGTTTCCTAAAATATTTAAGAGGGCTACAGTGAAACATTTATACGAGAAAGGAAACGAACTTAATATTTGAAATTACCGACCAATATCTCTACTACCCACTTTCTCAAAAATCCAGGAAAAATTCTTCTATAAGCGTCTTCTAGATTTTTTTAATCAAAGAGTAATATTCCCTCTGACGATTAACACGGTTTTAGGAAATCATTTTCCACTACAAGCGCCATATTTTTCCTTCGTAAACGATGTTACCACATCTCTAGACCGTGGAGAAATTCCTCAGGGTGTTTTTCTTGACGTATCCAAAGCATTCGATGTCATCGATCACGAAAATCTACTTTCCAGCTTGCATTCTTTAGGTATTCGTGGACTTCCACATCAATGGCTAACTTCTTATTTAAAAGATAGATATCAACAGGTAGAAATATCCTACATTAAAAATAAAATACTTCAGCGTTGTCTTTCAGAAACAGAACCACTTACTTGCGGAGTACCCCAAGGATGAATTCTCGGCCCTATACTCTTTTTATTGTATGTGAACGACATGTCATCATCCACATCAGTTTGCAAAATGGTTCTTTTTGCTGATGACACTAATTTTCTATGTAAACACGCCAACGCTCAAAAAGTTTTGTCTCACCTTTCGACTTGGTTCCATGCAAATCCTCTCATTGTAAACAGGGACAAAACAGTGTCTATGTCATTTCACAATAGTAATACAAAATCTTTACCCCGGACTTCTCTTTCTTTAAACGGAACACAATTAAAAACTGGTACGAATACAAAATTCTTAGGTCTCTATATTCAAGACAACCTCAAATGGAATTGTCACGTTGACAATCTTAATTCCCAATTAAGCAAATTGTGTTACGCATTCCGAATCTTAGTTAACGTAGTTAGCCCAAGTACATCCCGTTGCGTATATTTTGCAAACGTTTACTCCTTATTACGTTACGGCATTACCATCTGGGGTAATTCCGGTCTGATCATTCAAACTTTCAGAATTCAGAAGAGGATAGTTCGGATAATTTGTAAATCTCACCCTTGAAACTCTTGTAAACCTTTATTCAAGGAATTAAATATCTTAACACTTCCCTGCATTTATATTTATGAAACTGTCTTGTTTGTTAAGACCGAATTACTGGATTCTCACCCTTGCTTTATACGAAACAGTCTTGTTCACGAACACAATACTCGCAATAGGAATAATATTCATCGCTCTAGAGTGTCAACCACTCTTTGCCAAAAAGGACCTTATCATTCGGGAATCGTTCTATATAGTTCCCTGCCCAAGAATATAAAAGACACAATGAAATTGAACTTTTTCAAAGTTGCGGTTAATAACTACCTTCTGCACCAGTTCTTCTACATTGTAAAACAATCAAAATCCGTCTCATACTTTATTTCGCCATTGCTGTAGTATTTTAAACTTATATCGATAAAA
Organism: Laupala kohalensis; assembly: GCA_002313205.1. Taxonomy (NCBI): domain Eukaryota; kingdom Metazoa; phylum Arthropoda; class Insecta; order Orthoptera; family Trigonidiidae; genus Laupala; species Laupala kohalensis. The sequence continues at coordinate 303,809 of NNCF01128654.1, read as the reverse complement.
AAATCTTTTTTTTGCATGATTGTTTTTTCTTATGATTTATATTAATTTAGTTTTATGTGTATTCAACTTTGGCATGGTTGAGTACATTAATTCTGTAGCTGCATCCTGGCTCGGGTTTTGCTCCGGTTTTCCTTCGGGTAGAGGCGAATTTCGTATATAGGTTCTAAAGGCTTTTTATAGGGTCATGTTTATTGTAATAATAAATCGTGAATTTAGTGTTATTTCAATTCTTTTGATTTTTAAACACTGTACTCACAATAATCTATAGTTCGATAATAATTTGTACATGCAAATTTTTTGCGTTAAATTGTAAACATATTGACATTTTTCAGTATCATAACTCGCTGCTACCTTTTTATCTTATCTAGGAACTTTTGCTGAAATTTTTGAATCCGCTCTTTTACTTTGGAGAGTAAAATTAGTTTGTTGTCCCCCACGTGGTCATACGCAGTTTGTAATGTTTTTTGACAATAAATTTATTATCATTTAATTATTAATCTGCAAGTGAGCAATGCTTGGTGGCAGATAGAAAAGGAGACATAATAAAAGTGTATAAGAAGAATAGATGGTTGCTATTGTAACATTCTTGCACGTGCGGGGTAGAAGTATTCCACACTAGGCAATGCCCTGCGGTGGGTCAATGGATGAACTGCCCTTGGCTGTAGGAAAAGATCCGGAAGTCAAGAATGCGGTATCGTGAAAAGGTGAAGGGTTCTGAGGACATTTGCGCAACCTGAATGATGAACTGCAAAGCAAAGGGTCAGTGAATAAACTGTCCTTAGGAGGGCGGGGAACCCGGATACTGAATGCGCACTTGTAAGCGATGAAAGGTTCGAGGAATGTAGATATCTGGACGGCAGGGGTGGGGGACCTGTCTAGCAAAGAGTGAATAAATTATCCTTGAGGGGCGGAAGGGACGCGGAAACGTCTCGATTGCGTCATTATGAGCGACGCAAGGTTTTGAACTATTAGACGCCTGCACAGCGAGGGTGATAACCCCTCCGCATACCCAGAGGGATCCGGTCAACGGAGACGGCGACGCCAAGAAGCGTCCTCCTCCCTAACCGACAAAACGCACGGGAAAACAGCTGCGCGAGGACAATTTCTGATACATTCGGTCGGCTGAGACGAGAGGTGAGGATGTGATAGGGACACGCGATGCGTCATATGGAAATGAGTCTTCCGCAGAGACTTTGAAATAGTCAACACTTGGAACAGTGTCCTCCGTAAATACTGAGATAGCTAACTATTCATCCATGCCTAATCATTTGAATGTGTTTTTAGTAAATTGTCATTTCTGTTTATATTTCAAGTAAGGAGTTATTATTCTTGATATGAGATTTTTGTTTCCTCTGAGGTGGTGACAGAGAAAACATTAGAACTATGTAGATACGTTACACTATGCTAGGACATGCTTGAAAGAGCTCCGCATTTCTATATTTGAAAAAGTATGTGGATGATGGTGAAACGCTACGATGGAAGCGTGCGCAAAATAGTGGTACTTTGTAGTGAATTGGTCCACAAACATTTTTATGAATAATATTTTAAAACAGTAACATATACGTTACGCGGATGAGTGAACGATATGCTCCCCTGATGCTTCTTCCAGATTAGCACCTGCATTTAGTGCAAACTAGGTGTTTTTTGTTAAACTTTGAGATAAAAAATAAATGCGAATGCTAAAAGCATTTAAAGACGAAAACAAGGTGATTTTTATATGCTGATGGGTGCGGAGATTTGCAAATGTCCTTGTTTACAAACCTGGAATTCGACAATTTTATGTGTACAAGCGATATTATTATAAGTCCGAAATGTACTGATAAAGATTAACCAGTGTTTCCAGAAGATTCTTTAAAGGTAATTCAGTAGACGGAATCAAAATTTGGAGAGTGTGGATAAAATTTGAAGAAATTTGGATACAGAATGTGGAATATAAAATTATTTAAATGCTACGGATGTAAACAACATATATGGGGCCAAAAGTGCAAATAATGAGATAACGACAGGAAGAAAAGAGACGAAATCCCAGGTAAAGTAAGCTGTTTGTTTATTGATGCTGCTTTTTTTTTTTTTTTGTGGGGCTTTAGGGCTCGTCTACAGCGAGGTCATTAGAGCCCTTAAAACTTGTACAGGTAGGGAAAATGCAGTTACGCACTAGGGAGAGCCAACATGACTCTCCCCGCGTGTGGGACTCGCCGAAAGACTCAGCCATACCCACTAAAAACCCTCCTGCATTACAACTCAAAACACAAATTCCAATATATCTCATGCCTTTTACTAAAAAACACTTTTAAAAAAAAAAGAGGAAAGAGGAAAATGAAAGATACCCTAGCCCTAATGGCGTCGGGATCGAAAAGAACAAGAGGTGACCAAGGGAGGTCAGAAAAGAGAAAGGAAGGAGCATGGCACAAGTAAGTGGAAGTAATGCCCGACTCAGCTCGGGGCCCCGTGTTCGCCAAACACGTACTTACTAGATGTAAGTCCCCTGGGGGGGATGCTGCTTTATAAAAAGTATAAAATAAAAACAATAAAGTGGCTTTAAAATTAGACTAGACAACATTGTTTATAAATATAAAAGAACGGTTCTATCAACGTTCAGGTGTACTACTATCTGTAGCATTCATTCTTCTGGTGGTACAGTGGAACCCACTTTACACTGTGTACATTAAGTATACCACAGTAGATATAAACATTGAAAGAAATTAATAATTGCGCTGCCATTGTATGCTGCTAAGACCTAAGTACGTGAGAAAATATGTCTTCGCCGATAGGGCCTAACTAAGTAAGAGGTATTGAGTGAGACTTGGTGGATAGGAGCATAATAATACAGAAGACATCATTACCAGCAATTTTTTCAGCTATGAACAAACTGGGTCACGATGTAGATATATTCAATTAGACAAATGAATATGGATAACTTAGAAGATAATGCTTGTCCAGAAATAGTCCTTTCAAAGAAAATAAATCTCACGAAAACGCCAGGGAAATGTGTAAGCAGTAGTTATAGTGAACAGCACGATAAAGAACGACGATGGCGTGTTATAAACCCGAACTAGAAAATGAAGGAAATGGTCTTCAGATGAAGGGAAATTCAAGCATAACTGGGAGGCGCACGTGAATGATACTTTACAGGAGATTCTTGGAGGGGACTCTTTGCGACGTTTAACAGGAAAAGAAGCAACGAAAGGTAAGGGATGTCGCAAAGGAGATATGGCGATTGTTGAAAGAAACATAACAGCTTAAGACACGTCTCACACAAATGGAAGAGGTTAGGAAGACTCAAGAGCAAATGGTTGTTAGAAAAGCAGCCTGAGAAAATAAATTAGTGTTTATAGGTAATGTAGCAGTTGAATCAATGGTAGAGAAGATGGTAGGAGTCATAGACGAAAGAAGCAATGATCTAAAGAAATAAATTATTAAAGATCGACGACACTGGGATATGGTAAGCGGTAAACGTATGACCGAATGTTGTGTAGGATTGGAGCGAGAGCTTCAGTCTCTGCTAGATCTGAAACACAAATTAGTAAGAGTAGTTAAAGAGATGGGACAGAAAGTATTATACGCTGTAGCACGAGATACTCATGAGAAAGGAACATATTCTAAAGTTCTACAACACAAAAAGACAAAGTAATAATTGAAGAATCAGAAAACGTGGTCAAAAAATTTTCGGCAGTACTTACAGATAATTAAGATATGTAAATACAACGACCTCGAATGACAGAGTCACGAATTATAATACTTGGACTGCGAAGTGACGAAGAGGACTCGCACATATTGGACAANGAATTATAATACTTGGACTACGAAGTGACGAAGAGGACTCGCGCCTATTGGACAGTATATACGACGAAAACTTAGTCAACATGAAAACGAATGAAGATTTCCTCAAATCTGTGAGGATAATAACAGCTATAAGGAAGGGAACTCCACAGGTGGGAAGGAAATTAGTGGAAAATATTATAAGATACTACTACATAACGAGTATATAAGGACTAAATAGCTACAAGGTAGCAGAATATAATACACCAGTTGCTTGCAATCAGTGCCATCTCTTTGACCATACCGCGGGCAGACGTTGGAGCAAAGTTCAAATAATATGCGATACAAATAGTATCGCATGGACTGCACTTAATGGATTATCCTTCCATACATTTTTATGGCAAAACCCCTCTTCTTTTGCTGCACATTGCCAAACCATAATAGTATCGTTTTTAATTCTGACAATCTCAGTCATCTGTCTTCACAATGCTCGACACATTTATCTAGTACGCTTTGTGTTTTCTTTTCTAGCTTACTCCTCGAATCTTCCTTCACAACTATTACTAGGTCATCTGCATAGGCCACACAGCTTATATTTTCATTTTCTTGGTCCCATAGGATTTTGTGCATTGCTATGTTCCATAATTCTGGACTTAGTGATGATCCTTGCGGACATCTTCTCGTTAACTTGTGTATTATTTTCTCCTGCCTTATTTTCAAAACTATGTCTGTCTTGCGGGTAGGATTTTATCATAATCTGCAGATAAATGGCACTTTTTTATTCTGCAATTTTAATATTATTTTGTGCTCGAGTAACCTTACAAGTGCATCTGCTGTACTTCTTCCAAGTACGAATCCATAGTTTTCCGTTCATACTTCCTTCACTATATAATTTTTTTGTAGTCTTTTAGTTAATAGGATGTCTAGTATCTTCCCGTACTTGGTAGGAGGGAGATGGGTCTGTAAGACTTCGGTTCTTGTGCTGGTCTATTATTATAAAGTTGCAGATAAAACGTAAACATATATACTTGGGTGTGAAAGTAGATAGTGGTATGTCATTTCCAGAGCACGTAACATATGTGACGGAGAAGGTCAAGAAAGTATACGAGTATTATTTATAACTTCGTGTTGATAACTAGTAAATATAATATTAAGAGTCGTTATATTTTGCAACTATACAAAGGAGCAATCCTCCCAATGCTCATGTATGGGTGTGAAGCGTGGGGTAAGCTCTCAGAAATATATTACAGAGGAAGTAATTACACTGTGCGCAACGATTATGTTTACTGAGGTTCATTGGTGCATACAGCTCTACATCTGCAGATAAACTTGATGTTTATAGGGGAGTCCTTCCAATATACATTTATTTGTAGAAGACAATCTTGCGAATGGTGATGCGGCGGAATGGAAGAATACACATAAACGGTGAAGGAATAAAAGAAGAGAAAGGCTGGAAGAGGCGGCTAACAGACAAGTTACTAGAAGCGTGGCAACTGAGATGATACGTTTCCGCAAAAGGACGTCAGTTGTGCGCATTACTGTAAGAAATGCGATTTGCTGAGAAGAACGAAGTGATTTTGCCCCTGCCAGTAGAAGCGGAGTTCCTGATAGGACATGGTTTCATGAAAACTTATTTAAAAGTTGTAGGCTTGTGGACGAAGACATATGTTTATGTGGAGAAGAATCGGAGACAAGAGAACATATATTTTGGAACTGTCCGTTATGTGGAGCAGAACGTGCTGAGTATTTGAATAGGATGAAAGTAGAAGACAATTTCACAGAGTTAGGTGGAAAGATGATAAATACTCGTGCAGAATCGAGATACAGACATTTTAGAGAATACATTAAATATATATGGAGAATTAAACCTGGGCTAGAGGGTTGTTAAAAGGGTTAAAAGATGAAAATGAATGTGATATTATAATTTTAAAGAAACCGTCGTGAAGTGTCGCAAAAGTGGTACGCGACGAAAAATAAAATAATGAAAAAATAAAGAAATAAAAGTATTCATGATACAATAATAAGAGGGTAAATAGCAAATCATCGCTCAAGTATGTATAAAATATACACATAATATACAATTGTAAGAAAATTAGTACACAAGGGTACGGCGAGAAAGAAAATAGATTTAAGAAATGAATTTTCTGTATGAGGCCCATATGTGTGTGTTTTTACATGTATACACAAACACATTTTCGCTTACAAACAGATACAGAAGCACACTCATACGTACGAACATGCTCAATATACACACATACATCATTGCTCCTCTTATATCATTAACATAAAATGGGACAGGAGACCGAGATATATTTAATGTAGTAAATATATAGTTTATAATGAAATAAGACGATTATTACATTTCCCAGTAATAACAATAGTTACAAATTTAATATATTCATAACGAACTTGTGACGGAATAGTACAGGAGGCGAGTTATGTGAAGAAACTAGAGGAACGTGAGATTTGACTGTACGCATGTGCGAGAATCGCCCCCACTTCGTTATCTATCACAGTACATGCAGTAACAGCGTGGAGAGGGAGAAGTAATTTCCCCTCTACAGTCAACAATCTGCGAGAAAAGTTGCTTCATTAACCACGCCTCTTGTAACACATTCTCCTTATTTGCTTCTCTTATTTTACATTTTACTGTAAAGACCTTATATAAATAAATATTATTCTATGTATTGGATAAAGTGGTTTTGAAAAGAAGTATTAATATGATCACGAAAACAAAGAGGATGAACTTGGAAGATCTGAAATTGGTTTTAATTGTGATGGTGACGGTAGTGCTCCAAAGTACTCATGCTGCAGTTACACCGGCCGTTTTGGAGCTTTTGGTTGCCCATGCTCACCAAGTAGGTTCGTCTACACTCACCGTGTTTCACTGTGACAACACAGGTGAGTATAGAATAAAAAGTAAAAAATCTTTTTATGTGAAAAGCACTTATTTAAAACATAAAGTAGAATTTAATGGAAATATACAAAGGGTAATCCGCCACCTTGGATCAACCATCGTATTGAATTTAGAACCATTGAAAATATACTTAATTAAATTGTCATCAGAACTTAAACTGTGTGGGAAATTTCATGAGAATCGGTTATTAAGAAGTAGTTAACAATCGGTCACAATATTTGAATTAGAGCCATGTACAGACAAATGTACGCGTGAAACTAATGTTCCAATAATCTCACATGACCTGATGTGTATGATGCTGCATGTGTTTCTGTTCTTATGCAGGAAGTGCTGTTCGTTCCGCGCGAGCGCTATTTGTACGAGGATTAGCAGTCCAACTCTACCCATTAAATGAGGAATTATTCATGAGAAATGAGAGTACCCATCTGGAACTGAAAAAACTTCTAAATACGAGTTCTCAACCAATCCCCATCGCTGTTGACGGCACCTGCTCTGAATCAGAGCTACTGCTGATAAAGGTAAGATGATCATTACTCATTATAATAAATCACTCGTATAATGATGGGGATATCGGATTCAGGCTTTTCATACTCAATGTCTTTTACAATCTGTCATAATTTCTCATTCATTTAACTTTCAAGTATTTATAGAACTGCTTACGAAACATTTTATTGTGTTCATTTTGAATGGTATATTTTAACTAAAGATATATTATAGGATTCAAAATGTAAACGAGGGTAATCGGTGGAGAAAATCCTAGTCACTGACAAACATCGGGACGTTAGTTTCTGTGCCATCACCATGCGATCACCACCCAGGTGTTTGACACTGTGTAAATCGTAAAAAAAAAGTGATAAAAAATAAATTTTACTCCCCTAGTGTAAAATATTAATGAATAAAACCCAGTGCTTCGAAAAGTTTCGTGAACGCGCCCGAGTGCCGATCAGCTGAAACGGCGCACCGTATCAGATAGGAGCGACGTCCCCTCACCCCCTCTACTGATCGTGGCAGCCTGCGCGCGGAGGAGCAGCAAGACAGAAGAAGCACGGTAGTCGCCAGAGACGCAGGGCAGTCTTCGAGAAGTACGGCACTCTCCGAGGAGGAGGCAGCATCCGAGGCCGTATCAGTAAAGCCAGACTACGAGAGCGACAGTAGTGGTCGC
>NNCF01128654.1:276900-295447 GCA_002313205.1 Laupala kohalensis | reverse complement strand
AAAGATATATATATATATATATATATATATATATATATATATATATATATATATATATATATATATATATATATATATATATATATATATATATGAATACAGTGTTCCCATGCGATCTCATCTTGATCATAACAGCAATGGTAGTTGAATATTTCGTCAACCCTAAAACTATGTATCCGATTAATTTTTTTTTTCATTTCAATATTAGTTATCAATTATTTTTATCCATAAACCCATTTCCACCCCTACCCACACCAAACAGTGCTAGTGGTGTGTTTTTTTTTCAATAGGGCTGAGTTCAGACTTAAACGATATCGGGATTTTACTATCAACACTGCGACGCCGAAAAGTATGGAATCGTCACTGGTATGGTAATGTTCGATATTTCTTTCATAGCATCACCTTGTCTAGGAGTGCTGGAGTGTATAAGGGCTGATTGTGGATTTTGACGTCTTCGAGAATGTCACTACTAATTACAGCGGTCCCGGGAACTACTGATATCTGCCACTTTTGATTGTTTTTATATTCCGCTCCTTCTCACCCCCAACACAAAAATTGTTTATTCCTTATTGGCGGTGATAGTTTACTTATCTGGCAATGAGGGGGTCACTTAACTTCAGCGGTCCCAAAGGTGATTTATTCAACACCAATGCCAGTCGTTTTCTTATTATATTTACCTGTCATTCATTCCCTCCCCTATCTTAGGGATGCTAGGAGTATATTATCTGCAATGTGCAATTGGTTGTTAACATAGAAAGTATCTGGGACATCCGTATTCATCCCAACGCCACAGAAAACTATGGTTTCGTTTCAAATATCGGATTATCCCATTATTTTTACACGTCATTCCCTTCTCACCCCTCCCTAAGGGTGCAAGGGATGTTTTACCCACATAGTGCTTGTTGTCATTTAGTAAGTTATCAGTGAATCAAGTTTGGTTGAAATTACTCCAGGTACTCTAGAGTTATGGTGGGATACATATGTAAAATATTCCAACTCCCATTTCACCCCCTTAGGGATGAATTTCGTAAAATCGTTTAATAGTGGATGTCTACTCACTAAAAGAAACATACCTGCCAAATTTCAAGTTTGTAGGCTTGTAGTTTCTGAGATTTCGTATTTAGTCAGTGAGTGGAATTTCGCTTTTATATTTGCAGTAGCATTTCGTATATGACTTTATTTGCGGTAATTTTTTAATTAATTTCTAATAATTTTCTCTTAATTTTTGTGGCTAACGGTTCGAATATATCATTAAATTGTGGCGAGAATACGGTGGTGTATTGTACGTACAGTGATTAAGACGATTTATTAATTAACCTACTAAAATATGTGTTAAGTTGAACTATTTCAACGTACCGGAATACAATTTCTATAATATAACCTTTAAAAATGTAAAAAATATATCAGTTTTTCAAAATATGGTGCCACTACTTGCTTCCTCACTCACCTGCCCAAAACTAAAGTCTGTGATTTTTTAATATCGGGTAAGCTCAGTTAGATACATAAAAACACTTTGGCATGATGACTAGCGACAACTACTGTTGGTACAATGTACACGCCTAAAACTGTGCTACACTTTTAAAATGTATGAACACCAATCGTGATTATAATAACTGCAAAACAAGCAAGAAACTTTTAACTCAAGCGGGAGAGGAGCGGGTAGATTTAAGTTTATTGAATTAATAAAATAATTCGTCTGAATTCAATACTTGGTACATCTCTAATTACTATATCTAATAATAACAAAAAATATGTGAGAAAAAATTTAAATCGAATTTTGTCAAAATCGCTTGGTGTTGCGCACTGTGCTGAAAAAAATTTCGAAACTCTGAGCAAGGGATGACGACAGCTGCCCTTTACGGGCATTTTGTCGCACAAGCGGAGGCAAATCTTATTAACCACTTCGCTGAGTAGGGAATGGGCAGACGCGCAGTAGTGTGGCACAGGTAGAACACAATATCGCTTCGGAACCATTAGAAAGCCGCGCTTACACGGGTCGAGAAGCGAGACGACTCTCCACCAACGCTTTTGTGCAGAATAGCTTGATGAATTTATCGAATATGAATAATGAATTGGAAGATATGTTGGAATGAGAGAAATGATGCCAAGAAGTTTTGAAGTCGGGGTTGGCTGTCACGAAAGGAAAATGAGGAAGCGTCTTCTAAGTTAATAAGATAATTAGATGATTTAGAAGATGATCGGAAATATACAATGATATTGAGAATGACGCCCGAGAAATTGGACTGATTGTTGGAATTAGTGATTCACCTAATTCATAAAGAGGATACTTTGATGAATATTTTAGATTAAACTTTTTCAAATGTGTATTACATATTGAAATATTTTGAGTTCTAATAAATATTTTTTATCTTAATATTTTACGAAATAAAAACGTTTTTTAGTTTTCCAAATTGAAGGATTCAAAATTTTGAAACGTTTATTCCAATATTGGTACCGGGACTATTCCAATTAGCCATCAATTAACTTTCAACGAGACGTCAGTTAGTGTCTTGTAATTTTTGTAAATCACTCGATTCACGCTCGGTTTCAAAAGTATTACATTGATTTTTGCACAACTTTTATCAAAAATAAAGTGAAAATGAAAAAAAACATCTTTAAGAAATATATTTTTAATATAATGGTACGCTTAATTTCCTAATCAACAATGAACGTGCAAAATACAAATACGCTTAGTTTCTGGACATCATTCATTGTATAATGTGTTATCAATCAAGCGGAAGATAAACTTTAGTAATGTTCATTAAAGTAGCCAAATAAGCAACTGTCGTCTCATTATGCTCGAACGTAATAAGACGATTTTTGGAATGTTTAATCACTTTTTTATAATGTATCGTAATTATGTTTAATATTTATATACAAAAGTTTTTATTACAAATTAAATAGTTAATTATTGTTTTATTAGAAATTATTTTAGTATAATAATTGTATTACATTTAGAAAATGATACACAGATCTATTTTTCATGTACCATTTTTATTTATTCTATGTATTTTTCCTTCTGCATGCGAACACGACGTACTAACATGCGAGAACGTCTTGCCATATCCACTTGCAATGAACAACTAACCTGTCACATGATCCAAAAATTGGGAGTCTGGGAAGAGAAGTTCTGAAGCGGGTCGACTAGCCTTTCTACGCACATCAGAAATGTGCTCGGCCAATACCTGTTAATACTAGTATAAATAGGTACTGACTCGACTCGCCTAAAACTGTTCACACGTATTGCGGTTGAGTAGCGCAGCGTCAGAGAATTAACGCGAAGTAGAAAGGAACGAGGTCCTCATATTAGGTAAGCAACAGATACGAGGTTACCATAAGGTCAAATTAAATGAAAAAAAATGTACATGTGGCGAGCAAACATTTCAATTCAATTTGCCAGTTATATTCGTCTGGCAATTCGAATCATTTAAACGCGAGGCGGACCATCATGCATGTGTGTTAGTTTCTGTGGCACGATATTTTACGAATCATTCATACATGAAAACCACAGATATCAAGTCACAATTTCTCCCAGCACTGAACTTTCACACTGCTTCTACTAACAATGACATCAGAAAAAATAGTACTTGACGAAAAAGTACAACTAATAGTTGAACTGGAACAAATCTGATTGGATTCTAAAATATGTTTTCATTGTCACTGACAATTTTGAATTTTTGAAATCAAACCTTAACCAAAGTTACTTAAGATTTATAAATAAATTGTAAATAATCAAGGTTTGTTATTCTTTGTAAATAAACATAAGCAAAGCTTTTGCTTTTTATTGATGAGGACGATTTTATCATTCTCTTTCGTAATTCGGACAGTCATCGTCTTTAAGGGAGTTTGAATCTTCTTTAAAAATTTCAATCCTTAATGTTTATAAATAACAGCGCTGTGAATAAAAAAGGGTTACTTACTTGGCTTCCATTGGTCACAGAGTGTTCTATTTGCCACATAAATTTGTTTTTAAATCAGTTTTTCAATGATTTTTACTGAAAATGTCTAGTATTAAAAATAACAAAGATATTACATTTGTTTATGAGAAAAAAGGATGAAAAATTTTATTCTTTTAAATATAGAATTTCAATGTATTTTTTTAAGCGTTTACAATTTTTACAGATTATTAGTTAAGATCTTTATCTTTAAAATGCAATTAGCCAAACCTTTTTTATCAACCATTGGCAGCTGTACAGCCGTGCAAAGATGGCGGTTTTTGCCCTTGACGGGATAAATAAATAGGATTTTGCAAAAAATAAAATTGCTTTTTAATTCACTTTCGGTTTCGAGGGTTTCGGTTTGGGTTGTAAGGGTAGTGATGCGCCACAAAAGAGCCACTCCTATCCAATACCAACCTCACTTTAACGAGTTGTAGCAACCTGTTGTAACTGACGAGGCACTGGTGTACGAGTGACTGTCGGGATAAACAGTCCCCCTCCTACTCTGTAAAAGGTCTAGGGAAATCTGTTGTCCTGGAGGTGGGAAACTGCCTACAAAGGCGGATGAACCACAGAAGATGGTCAACGGCATGGGAATGCAGAAGGGAACGGGAAGCCACTGCATTAAAGATCCCATGGGATTCCTTTGTAAAAGCATGATGGACCTCGTTGTTAATCAGTCCGGAGACAATAATTCTCTTCAATCGGATCTCCGGGAGGAGAAAACAAGGAGGCGAAATGGAGTGAAAAGTACTGTGAGAATTAGAACGTGGAATGTGTTGACATTATTAAGTGCGGGCAAACTAGAGAATGCGAAAAAGGAGATGGAGAGAAATAGTCTGGATGTGCTTGGAATGTGTGTAGTGAGATGGGGAGGAAGTGGTGAAATGAACAGTGGAGGTTACAAATTTTTCTATTAAGGAAAAGATAAAAAAACGGCGAGTTTGTAGTAGGTATATTAGTGAGCTCAGGGATGACGTGTAAGGTAGAAAAAACAGAATATGTAGATGAGAGAATAATCATGATTCGGTTAAAAAGGGAGGAAAAAGATTAGGTAATAATACAAGTATATATGCCAAGAAGCCAGCACAAAGTTGAAGAGGTAAAAGAGTGTTATGATAAAGTTCAAGAGTTGATGAATAAGGAAAAGAGGGGAGCGTGTGTTGTTGTGATGGGAGACTGGACGCAGTGGTGGGAGAGGGGGCTGAAGGAGGAATAGTGGGTTCTTTTGGTCTGGGAAACAGAATGAGAGAGGAAAAAGATTGGTGAACTTCTGTAAAGAGAACGCATTAGTAGTGGGTAACACTCTATTCAAGTACCATATGAGACGAAGATATACATGGACATCAAGAATAATTAAAGAAAGGTATCAACTGGATTATATAATGGTGCAGGAGAGATATAGGAATTGCCTGAAGAATGCAAGAGCTTGTCAAGGTGCGGATATAGACTCGGACCATAATTTAGTAGTAGCAGAGGTTAAAGTAAAATTAAAAAGGATAATGAAAGGAAACGTCACAGAGAAGTTTGATTTGGAGAAGCGGAACATCAAAGGTAAGAAAAAAGAACTGCAAGAGAAGTACATTTTAAAAAAGGAAGATCGAGAGAGAGGTATGGATGTGAATGAACTATGGACGGGGCAGAAGGATAATACACTAGAAGCTGCTAATGCAGTTATTGGGAAAAAAGTAACAAAATAAATTAGAAAGGAATGGATTACTGCGCACATGTTAACAAAAATGGATGAATGGAGAAAATGGACAAATATGAGAACTGAATAGGGAAAAAGGATGTACACGAGGCTCAATAATGAATTAAGAAGGGAAACAGAAAAAGCAAGGCAAGCATGATTGCTGGAAAGATGTAAAGATATAGAATCATTTCAGAGAGAGGGAAAGGTGAAGGAAATGTACAGAAAGGTTAAGGACATAACGGTTAAGGAGAAAAAAGTAAGGCAGCAGGATTGGAGGTAGAGAATGAGGATGGAATGTTAGTTACAAAAAACAGTGAAGTACTAAGCAGATGGAAAAGATATATAGAATGTTTGTACGAAGCAGATAAGAGACCAGAAGAGTTGGCGATTGGAAGCGAATGGGAAGTCGATGAAGAAGAGAGAGGGTATTGTGTACATCAATGTGAAGTAGAGAAAGCAATGAAGGAAATGAAAAACAGGAAAGCATGTGGAATAGACGGCATACCTGTGGAATTATGGAAAGGATTAGAGAAAGAGGGAGTGCAAGAGATCAACCACCTTTACAATTTGATATATGAGAGGGTAATATGGCCAGATGATTTTCTAACAACAATAATGATACCACTGGAAAAAGAACACAAAGAAATGTACAGAATATCGCACAATAAGTCTGATTTCTCATGCTGCCAAAATTCTGCTAAGAGTGTTAAATAGGAGACTTCAAGGAAGAGTAGACAAACATATAGGAGAGGAACAATTTGGATTCAGGAAAGGGAAAGGGACTCGGGATGCAATAGCAGTCCTACGAACAATAGGGGAGAAATATATGGAAAAAGGAAGGGATGTGTATGTTGTATTTATTGATTTGGAAATGGCGTTTAACAAAGTACTTTGGGATAAGTTGCTGGAAATTTTGAAGAAATTGGGGGTTGAATGGAAGGAAAGACAACTGACTAGAAACTTGTACATGAATCAGAAAGTTAGAGTGAGAGTTGGAAATGAAGAGAGCAGGATTGGTAGAGGTGTGAAACAAGGCTGTTGAATATCACCAACATTATTTAACATCTATCTGGAGGAGATAATTAAAGGAATAAATGATGCTCACGGTGTAAATGTAGGAGGAAGAAGAGTACAGTGCATAAGATTTGCAGATGACATGGCACTACTGGTGGAAAGTGAAAAGATGATGAACGAAATGCTGATAAAACTGGAGAAAGCATGCGTAATATATGGAATGAGAATAATTGTTAGGAAGACAAAAGGAATGGTAATTAGTAGAAAATTAAAAAGAAGGGAACATTTTAGAGCAAGTGAGATCATTCAGGTATCTTGGCTCCGTGGTGACAGACGACATGAGGTGTACCAATGAAATCAAAGCAAGAATAGCGATGGCAAAAGAGGCCTTCAGTAGGAAAAGACGGGTTCTGTGCAGTAAGCTTGATTTGAGTGTACGGAAAAGGTTGGTAAAGTGCTGTGTGTGGAGTGTGGCTACATATGGTGCAGAGACGTGGACCTTAAGGAAGGAAGATGAAAAAAGATTAGCAGCTCTAGAAATGTGGATAAGGAGAAGGATAGAGAATATAAGCTGGGTGGAGAGGATTAAAAACGAAGAGGTGCTGCGACGAGTAGGAGAGAAAAGAAATCTGCTACAGACGATAAGGAGAAGAAAACAGAAATGGCTTGGTCACTGGTTGAGAAGAAGATGTCAATTGAAAGACGTTTTGGAGGGACAAATTAATGGCATGAAGGCGAGGGGGCGAAAAAAATTCAAGATGGTGGACGACGTGAGGAGAGGACGATTATACGAGGACATGAAGTGGCTGGCTCAGGATAGAGTGGCATGGAGGACACAATGCTAAAACCTACTGCAAAGCAGAACACCTTTATATATTCGGTTTCGAAATTACATATGGTCTGGGCACATATAATGGACGTAAATAATAGAACCAAAAATATACCTAATGGTTTATTTCCAAAATGATGCAGTTGTAATTCAAATCTAAATGTTATCGTCAATTTTAATTGTTTAGATTCATTTTCTTAAATTGAAATGTATGGTGATTTAAATTGTATGCAATTATAATACCCTCCGAAACAAATACCAGCTCTCTCCGTTTGTCACTGCGTGCAATCTGAACAGCTGGTTGAACTGTCTTTAACAGCTGGAATGAATGGAGTTTTGCTTAGAACCGAAGGCCGGCATTACTAATTTAACACACGTTTTGTGCGCTACTTAGAAGAGAAAAATTACGCATGCGTGGTGCTTTAACGCTGAACGTTTCTGTGCATACAGGCGCAATGAAAATTTTTTTACATTTTCATTTCACGGGATGTCCGCAGTTTTGTAACATGCACCCCTCCTTGCTCCTTGACTTCGGCGATTTTTGTGGAAATATTTTTTTCGTTATTTTGGACCAATACCGATTGCTACACACGAACGAGAGTTAACTTAAGAACAACATTAGCAATATCAATACTTCAAGTGGAGAATACTAAATAGTTAACTGACATGTATTACAAGAATTACTCGCTCATTTTGTAGACAGACGTAGAGGTATGACAGGCCTGACAGTGGTTATTGGAGGTACCGTGCAGTTAATGTGTTTAGCGTGTAGTAACTTGTATTTGAAGTACCGGTCAGAATCTTAAGATGTAGAATAAATATTATAGTGAGGTACAAAATTATATCAATTTTATTTTAAAGATCATCTAAAATTTGATTGAGTATCTTCTTTACTTTACTAGTAAGTGTGTTTTGTATCGATTAAAAAAAGAATATTGTGGGTTGTACTTTTCACAAATTTGAATATCGTATTTTTTTAAAAAACAGAATGGTTATACTAATATATTTGGCGTGTCAATTAGAAGCCCAAAATTATCAGAAATTTATTGTTTGTTTTTCATTTTCCCAGTTTTTCGACATATCTATACTCGTTTAAGTGCTTCCCGTGTTACCTGAAAATTAGTACAAAATTATAGGATAGTTTTCATTTCGATCCTAGAAATGGGTGCCTCAGACAATGCTCCGGTTTCAGAAGACCTTTATGTACATCAAGAAAAAACAACAAAACTGGTGGAAATGAATTTAACGGATGTATTTCTTACGATTGCAAAAAGAATACAAACTGGTTTTCATTTTGAATATAAGAATTTGGAGTAAGAAACGAAAATTCCGTAAAAGTCATAATGTTTTCTACTATACATAATGACATTCTTAGGAATTTAATGAGAGTATTTACTGCAAGCAGGAACAATTTGTGTTGTTCTTGTAATTTATTTCTTGTATTTGCTTATTATAAGAGTCTCTTGAACAAGGTTGAGTGCTGTAATCTTGTTTACTACTTATTACTATAGAAATTAAATCACTCTGTAACGAGTGTCATACGCTGACGTAGTTCATTACGCAACCTACTCCTTTAAAAATTACGTGACGAAAGGTAGTAAATGTATACTAAATTATGAATTAAATTACCTTTCACAGAATTAAATTACCTTTTACTTTCTGGAGCGGTTCACGTTTTGCACAAAAAATTAAAATACGTGAACGCTAAGTTAATTAAGAACGTGTGTATTATCTTGAACCTTTTAATCTTATCTCGCCTGGATGCAGACGTCCCTATCCATAAACGATAGTTTTTGCACTGATAGTCTTTGTTGTCTGGATTTGTTTGCACAGAGTTCTGAGCTGGGATACAATTCTGGACTCCATCACTGGCTCATCATCGGAAAAGAACGTCGGGATTGGGAACTTTCAAATGAGACAAATACGAGTACAAGTATATCAGAAGACCACGTCCATGGAATCAGCGAGAATGGTGATATCGAAGCATTACTTGGTATGTTCGTAGGTGTTGCTTTCCTTCCGGTCATTACATGTCAAATCAACATAGTTTTAATAGATTTTCGAGCGGACATCTCAGATTTTGATGAAATTTGGCAGGGAGACAATATTCATAAGATGTCAAGTAGCGAAAAATGTCAAATAGCATTTACATATTTCGACCCGTTTGTTATTTACAAGTGTCTAATGCCCAAAAAACGACTGCACAAAACATTTTAATTGCTCAGAATACTCTCCTAATTGAGGTAGAGACCTGGGATATATTTCATGATAAGATTATTTCATGATATTAGTAGTAATTGGTTATAAATAGCGACATAGGCAAAAAAGACAAAAAAAAATCCGATTCAAAAATCAAAATTTTGATTTCTAATTTCTTAGAATACTTAGTTTTAAAAATTTTCAAATTAATATTAGAAAAACTTC
The DNA here is from genome assembly GCA_002313205.1 of Laupala kohalensis. Lineage (NCBI taxonomy): Eukaryota > Metazoa > Arthropoda > Insecta > Orthoptera > Trigonidiidae > Laupala > Laupala kohalensis. The sequence goes on along the minus strand of NNCF01128654.1, from coordinate 285,549 downwards.
TACTATTAACGTCCATTATGTAATCTAATTAAATTAATACATTTTATGGAAAATAATACTTTTATTTTTTGTGAAGAGATCACTACGGTTTGACGTGGATTTATGTCGTCGTCAGGTGTTTAATATTAGAAATAGTTGGTACAAAGATAAATAGTATGGAAAAATTTTAAGGTAGGATGATAATGGATTTTAGTCTAAATGAATGACAGTATTTTGCTGTGTTTTGTGTACAGTAGTTCTGTTATTCTCTTAATTCTTGCCAAATAGTAAATATACTCAATATTGCTCTAATATGCACAGGTATGTACTATTAGAATAAAGTGTCTTTCTGATGTGAATATGAAAAGGAAAATTTTAATATTGGTAACTCTTTTGATGAAACATTATTTTTCTTTGCGTTTTTTTCAGGTCCTGATCTCTCTTGGGTGAAGAGTCTTGACCTTTCGGCCGTTAGTCGCACGAGAGTAGCACGACTGTCTCCCAAAGTGAATACAACCGTCGCAGCGATGATGAATGAATTTGATTCTCAGTGGGAAATACGAAGAGTATTCCGTGTGTGGAAAGGTTTGCCGTTGGAGACTGAAGCAGCTGCGCTCTGGGAACCCGGAAAAGCACTATTCTATCCTTCACCTCCACTCCTTAATTTCCATGGTGTCTCTCTCCGCTCAGGCGTTGTGGTGAGCTATCTGTTCTTCTTTCGTTTGCTACTTTGACAACATTCAACGATATCATCCACTGTACTAGTATATAGTAGATTTTTGGAAAATGTTTTATATGTAATATTAACACTCGCAGATATTGCACCTCAGGCGAATAACAAAGAAACTAATACGGACAAATATTGTGTACCTTCTGAATATATAATTCTTATTATATCGGCTCATACAGGTGAAAAAGCTGTCCATTGAATTAAAATGGTGTCTTAGAATTTTTTTTAACGTTTTATATTTTAGATATATTTCATCTTTTTGTATATTGAGTCAATCCTTTAATGCCTTCTTTCACAAGTTTAAGATTGAAATTTGTGCGTGATACAAAAATCGTTGAGACCTATCCCGAATAGCCCAACCCTTAAGGCGACTTACATGGATTTGCGAGAGGGAGACGTAGCATCAACGTTTTCGTCTGACCACGATATTGTACGTGCTACGAAAACCAACACCTCAATAGCGCGCGAGAATGGAAGAGCTAGGCGGGACCGGAGAGATTGGTTCGCCTCTGGGCCTCCATCTGTGAGAGACCTCCAAATGGGTTATTAAAAATCGTGAAAATACGGAAACTCAAATATACTCTAAACCTTTTTGTAATTGTGAAATACAGAATACTTGAATCCATTATAAAATATCTCATATTTACATTTCAATTTTTAAACACATTGGAGTGTTTAAACACATTTGATATGAACTTGGAACCTACCAAACACATTTGGGATGGGGCATCCAAAAACGCTTCCGCCCCGGGGGCTTCATTATAGATGTAGGTACGCTACAGGGGAAGAGCCTCTGTATAGTCGTTCATTGTAAGATAAAAGTGTTTGGTCAGTGAACTGTGAATATTGCTCCGACATTTGGATTCTCGTATAATGGCAACCCGTGGCGCAGTGCCTAACGCACTCGCCTTCTATCTCTGGGGACGCGAGTTCAAACCAAGATACGGTGGACGAGGCGGTATTCGCGGTAGGTTTTCTAGGGGTTCTCCCGTTTCTCCTGCCTATCATACCACCACAACATTTACTGATCATCATTTCATTCATTAATCACACGCCCCCGGGGATGTGCGACCGGAAGGGCACCCTGAAATTCCCCAGTCAGCCGAATCAAGTATTCCCCCATCTACGCCGACCCTGTCTAGCACGGGATTAATAAGGGCGAAGGAGAAGATGATGTGGATTCTCGAATAGAACAGTAGCGTAGACTTGTCTCTCAAATAAGTGCTCGTTTCTTCAATTTTATTATCACATAAGGTAGAAGTATTGTTTCTATTAAGTGCGAAGTGCCACGTTTCGGTTTGAAAGAGGAGGGGTAAAAGTGCTCTCATAATAAAATCATCAGTTAAGTGGTTGGAAAACGTGACGCACGAACTAGTTAAAGCAGTCATTTGCGAACTTCCGGTTCCGTTGATTGAATCATTGGGCAGCTTTTCTTTAAGGAAACTGATCTAATGAGGGTTCCATGTTATCTTTTATTCCCCCTGGTTAGGATAGGAGATTAATTTTAACTACCCCCATAAGTAGTCAAATGTTTCAAGTATACTAGGTAATAAGGGAAAACACATTACATTAAAAAAACTATTTCGGAATCGCTTTGCTGCAAAGATTGAAGATGTCTGACTCGAACTCAAAAATGCAGTAAATATATTTTGACTGAAGGTGAAAAGGAAAGAGACATGGACAATAAAAAAAGTAACAAATCGTTTACGGTTTATAGGTATTGTGTTCAATTACATGTTCCCTTTTTATCAAGACGCATGACTCAACCTTTCTTCCTTGAGAAGGAAAACGTGAGTTAATAATTGTAATCCTGTATCCCTGTAAAATAACCCGTGGACTATTAGAAAGCCGTGGACTCGTTTTGACCAACTTAACAGACCCGGAGTACCTTAATACTTTGTATAGTACTTGTATACAGTTTTCTATATTACTTATATTGTGCTACAAAAAATCATTTTAATTTTTTAATGATTTTTTTAGTTGTCTGAAGGAGATAAAGGTGACTGGTTGACGGGTAAGGAAAAATGGCCTGTACAAACAAACATATGGACGAAATACAATACTATCTTAACGTTTCTGTTGGCTCTGCGCTATAATTTCTCGTGAGTATACATAATGCTAACGCATGGCAGCAACAAATATTGTAATTCTATTGATAATGGATGTTTATATATGTTAGAACGTAAATAAGTTATTACATAAAAATATATTTCTTGGTCAAAATAATATCCAGGATTGTAAATGGTGTTCTCGACAAGTTTGTTTAACAAGCAAAAAAGAGAAGACATTATGGCATAAAATTTTTGTTCTTAATTTTCATTTACTAAGAATAGACAACATATTGAGCCTAGGATAATACTTTTCACTTCACTGATCTAATATTTTGATTACTGACGCACTCTAGTGCTTCTCCCTGTCGTGGCGTAGAATTTCTAACCGGAAGAGTACAGGTTCGATTCCTCGATAGTCTATCTAGGTAAGTTTTAATCTGGATTTCACTCACATATCACAATTCAAACCAACGGCCCTTCGTTTCGGTGCCTTATATTCACCGGCAACGCAACATCCTTCCTTCCAAATATATTCGCCCAAATCAGGAAGGTAGGTGGAAGTACAGGTCCGATGGCTTGAAGCTCAACATAAAATAAAATATGATTTGAAGTAAGTAAATATTCTTGTCTCAAAGTGGTTAGAGCGCTTGGTGACGAAAATAAGTGGTTCTTATATCTATTTCAATACACCTAACAAAATTATCCTTGTGAAGGGAAAAAGGAACTCCTGGACAATTCCCCTCAATCCGTCACACGAATCTCTCTTTGGTTCATGTTAAATAACTCTGTTCTTTCAGAATGCAGCATATTTTAACCTACTCGTGGGGATATCCACTTCCCAATGGGACCTTCGATGGAATAGTGTCAATGCTTTATCATGGTGAGATCGATATTGGATCTGCCGGGCTAGCAATGAGGTTAAACCGAATGCCGTATATTCGGTACACAGCTGAGACCGGAATATTTTGGTACGTACTATTCACAAAACCTCAAGAAACAAAATTCTTTTCAACACGGTATAAAGTAATCTACAAAATATTTCTCATTAATCAATGATTACGTGTTGTTGTAGCACACAACTATATAAAGTAAAACACTCCAAATTTAATATCGAATTTGTATTATCGTGTTGTTTTTGAAAAATGAATTATAAAGGATTACATGTAATAGGTAAGACGTTCTGGGATATACGTACATTTATTGCGTCAACTTAAAAGAATACGTATCTTAATAACACTTTCATAAAAATTTATTTTCATGCTAATTTTTGTCTGAAATACACTCACAAAAAGTACTTGTCGAACAGCACATATCAAACGTTGTTCACTTTGGAGATATGTTTGAACCAAAATATAACCGGTTTGTGATAAAAAATAAAAAATTATAACTTCTCGAATCTTGAATTGGGGGTTTCGTAACTTCTCGAATCTTGAAATGGGGATCAAATTCGCCCTTTCACTTTGAAAAAAAATGTACTGAAATGTTTTTCGGGTGAATATATTTTATCACAGTTTTCAAGGTCGTTTAATGAAGAGTTACTCTTTACGTCCATTGAAGTCTACTTTTAGCTTCTTTTGGTAGGTAAGACGTTTCTAGCATCACAACCAGTAGTCGCTGATTTTCAGAATGTTCCACAGAGTGCTATGCGGTTAATTTTGGTCTTAATTTTCATCAGGATGGTAAGAATTCAGATTCGAGAATCTGAATCCACCTTAGCAATCTCAATCCACTTTAGTCAAAATCCCTATGCGATCTATGTGAAACGAAAATTGGAGTGTGTGCAATCAACCGGCGGTCCCGAAAACAATGGATTCAACAGGAAAATCGATCGTATTTGATCACTTCCACATTTAACCATTCCCGTTTTGTCCCAATTAGTGCATTGGATGTCTTACCCTCGTACGGAGACTTGAGAGGTATTAAGTCACTATTCCCCTCGGAAACCCAATAAATGACAATTCCACACTCGATTATTTTTATCTTTCACTTGCACGGACGTCGAGTTTACAATTCACTCCAGCGTCTTGAAAAGTATGGACTTGTTGCTAATATTGTTTTCGCGTATTTTCAAGTGATATCCCATTCCTTACCTACCTTAGGGGTGCTGACATAACTCAACAATATCTTTTGTTACATGGTGTATAAAATTAGGGAACATTTTTATTCATTTGTATTGTAACGAGGTTCTTCGAGGGTAGCGAGATTCTAAAGACCAATGACATGAATGAGTAGGAGATATGAGTTGACAGAGATAGAAATGCCAACAACATAGTTTAATAGCATAAGAAATCAACTAGCTAAAACAATCAAAATAAAGAGGAACTTAAATGATACAAAACTTAATGTTGAACGTCTGTGTGCTCGTTGAAGTATCGTCGATGCAACGGTGTAATAATGGTTTATTAATTTTCTAATGCTCCGCTGTGAAGCCGTGAACATGCAGGATGAACTGATGTGACTGGTTGCTTGGCTGAGTTGGAAGTGGTTCATGAAGTTGAAAGATAGGACCGGCATCACGCTCGAAACCGGGCGCCAGTGATTGAAATCATGGTTGCAGAAGGTGGTTGCTTGACGGCAAAAATCGTCTCGTGGACAGATTACTTTCGTGATGAGGCCATTGAGAGATGTGTGTTGCCTCGTTGAAGGTGATTTGACGAGAAATGGGCAGGTTGAGAAGCAGATGACCGAGAGAATGTCCTGAAGCACGCACGTCGATCGCGACGTCACCGGAGTTCGCACGCAACTCGAATGACGTCACGAGTCGATCACGTATCAATTGTCAAGTGAGTGGAAAGGAAACTTTCTTGACATGATACAGAAGAATGTCATGCTTGATATTAAGACATTTAGTACGAGTTTTTGGGCAGACAGGCGACCGGTTTTACCTTCAATTGACATAAAACTGAGCAATTTTTGAGCTATATGTTCGAAAGATCGATATTAACGTCTGAACCCTCTAGTAAAATTATGTGAACGCAGATAGGATCCGAGGAAGAACAATCCCAGACCTGAAACTATATTTTGTTGTAGAGAGTTTTTTAGAATAAACATTGACTGCCTGCGTCGGTCGTAGAGATTTTGAATTGGAGTGAGATGGGAAACAAAAAAATGTACCCAACCGAGAAATGAGCGTTATTAAAACGTGTCACTTTAGGGACGTATTGTATTTAGACCTTTTAGTTTTAAGGAACTGTACTTAGATCTTTTAGTACTTGCAATATGCATTATCGCTCTGCAGAGTTTTAACAAACTGACAACTGACTTCTCTAAAATTTGTCCTTCCAAATCTGAAATGCGTGCAAAGGCATCATAATTAACATTTAAAAAAATATTAATCCCATAGCCACCTATATTACAAAAATATATTAGTATGGCGGCGAACATCAGGATAATCGTATTGGGAATTATCGTGAATAGTGCAAGTTATTTAATGTTTCATAGATGTTTTTAAGTATTGTGTACTTTAATTTTACAATCAGTTTATAATAAACACCATAAGTGTTTAATTGTTTTGTGTCTTTGTGCAAATAAAATGACAAAAATGGATCTTTGTAAACATATTAGAAAATGCATCTGAAGAGTAACAATGATAAGTTACCAATCGTATTCGTAGTGAAGTTTTATTTGTAAAAATAGCTTTTATTCCTTAATGTGTCATGTGAATTTTTGTGATTGATCAGCTCAGATATTAGTATTTTATTTAAATTGCAAAGATGCTAATTATTTACTCTGCCAAACTGGGATTTTGAATACTTGAGACACTTAGGAATGAACCATTTTCCTAGACATGTTTGATATTACTCGCTTTAAATTTTTTATGGTATTGAAATTGACATTCGTTTTATGATCTTAAAAAGTGCAAAAACGAAGATCATTATAAAATATATAGTGGTTTTCTTTCCATAAGGCATGGTCAAGTCAATTCATGAATGCAGTAGGCCGTGAAAATTTGTATCGATTCATTGATTCATTTCAAATACTTGTTTACATTCTAAAAAAATTAAGTTTTAGGCAAGAAACAATAATTTTTACTACGTGAAAAGGGTTTATTTTATTTTTCACAACAATGTTTTGTTTTCTACTTTAAACGTATTATTTTTTCTAATAAAATTGACTATTTCTGAATCTCTTACAATACGTCAAACAATGAACTATATTTATTTTATTTCAAAGAAAACTCTGTTAACTAAAATGGAGTATGTATATGTATTTTACTCTGCATATTAATAATACAGAATTTCCAAGTAGCATGCAATGAATGTTACATGTGACTTGAAACGCTACACGAAAATAAGTTGTTTTTTTTCAACCATGAATTTCAGCAATTGTAATCGAAGTAGGGTGCGTAGAATTAATGTGATTATTATGTAATGTTGCGTAGCGCGGTTGAAAAACTCTAGTTTTAAATGAATTGATTTTAGCAATAGGTATACCAAACACCTGAATGCATCTGAAATGTAAGAATTAGTTTCCCGACGTGAGCCAAGTGTTTTTCGTTAAAATAGCTTCTATTAATTTTTGTGTCGAATGAGTTACGATCTGATATGCTGAGGTACGTATTTTTATTTTATGTTCATTGGAAAGACACTGTGCGAAAAACTGTGGGTATATTTTTATTTATTTATATAATTTTAAAGACTCTTTTTGATGCAAAATTTTAGATCATGTTATAACGCTTCCGTGAAATAGTAATTCTATCAGTATATTCTCTTTTTTATACGTGTCATTATAAGTTAGCAGTTGTTTAAATTCATTGTGTTCAAGGAGACTATACACAAGAGTGGAAACCTCTTTAGTTGAAAGTAGGAGTACAAACACAAACACAGAATAGTAGCTTGAAGACTCAGCTAGAAGCAAGCAGAGTCCGTCTTGTAGACAAATACACACAGAAAATTAACATCAAGACTCCGATTCTCCTCACAACTGCCGCTTCTGGTTATCTGAAGCAAATGTTTCACAAGAATCAACGAATGCAATATGATCACTCCAATAAGATATACACCTATTGTTGAAGTAGAATTAATTTGATTGGTGCTTATAACAAACAAGATTTCATTGTCGTGAAGAATTAAATCGCCTAGCCAATAATACATTGAAGTAAGAAATACTTCACAGTATAAAGAATGCGAATGAAAATAAATGGTTCAATATGAAATTATAAGCATAAAACAATGATATATGATACAATACGAATCCTTTCTCCTGGGCTTTTAAGAACCTAGAAAAGCAGCCATAATAAAAAACATTTGAAGATCGTAATTGACAGTACACCGGCAGCCGCGCTGCTACGCCGTAATTCAGAACTAGCGTTGAAACTGTAATTGTCGCCTCCGGTCACTGGAGCGCCCTGGCCGCGTACGTTTGAACTGTGTGAGCTAATTACACGCGTAGGCCCTTCTTCATAACACCTCATCCGTCCAGAGACGTGAGGCTACTGATGAATATTAATATATCTTCAAGGCGGGAGCTTCATTTTTGACGAACTGCGCACGCGCGTGTTGCTCCTGTACGCAAAAGGTGTCCGTTCAGTCCAGGTGTACTTTCATCAGTTACCTGCAAGATCATTTTCGAAACATTACATGGGCCGACGGCCGGGTTTCGAAGTCCTGACCGAGAACCGACGAGAAATTAGGTGGTTAGAATTGAAGAGTCAAGTATTTTTTCGGGATGAAGAGAGGACGTTGAGATTGTCAGAATATGCTTTCGCGTCGGTAAAATGTGCGTTTGCGGGAGCATGAAGAAAAGTATAGAATCCTTTCTTTCCGGTATACATTAATCTACATATGCAATTGGCTCGAAGTTAAAGGATTTTGAGGTTGCTTTAATTGCCCTATTTTAAGGGAATTTTTATTACACAGAATTACGAAATGGCAATTACTTAGAGTGATT
>NNCF01128654.1:265206-275821 GCA_002313205.1 Laupala kohalensis | reverse complement strand
GTACCTTCTTGAACTACGATAAACAAGGACAATGAAATGTTTCTGAACATAAATAAGAAACATTTTGAAGGAAATGAAATTTTGTGGAAAGGGCTGTACCATTTAGAACCACAATTGTTGTAGGAAGGGTCGTACCTTCTTGAACTACGATAAACAAAGGACAATGAAATGTTTCTGAACATAAGAAACATTTCGAAGGAAATCTATGATTTGTCGATACAATCTCATGGCAAACTACCTGTTTTCTTTCAATATTCTTCCCTTTTGTTGACAGCCTACATGAATTAAAGAAGATTTCAATGACATCTCCAACGCCTTGACACGCTTTTCTTGAAATTTTATTAAAAGTTTTATGTCGTTTGAACCAGAAGGGAATTCCATGAATCAAGCCCTTCTGGTCCCCAAGTCTAATTTTTCTAAAAGAATAGATTGCAATAATATATTTTCCAATCCTGAATCTAATTGTAACGTGTTTATCTCATCGATATGAGAAGAAAACTCTGAAATGAAATGTTTTATATCATTTACACCCTTTGATTTCAATGCAGACATTTTGATCATTTCTGAACAATGCTTCATAGCTAATTTATTAACGTCATGGTAATTTTCAATGAGTTTTTTCCAACACAAGGTAAAATTCTGGTTAGAAATGTCATAGTTTTCCACCAATCTTAACGCATCTCCTCTTAACGATGAAATTAAATAATGCATCCTTTGAACATCAGTTAAATCTCTGTTTTTTACAATTAAATCAGAAAATAAATTAAAAAACCTAGTCCAATTTTCTAGCCGACCAGAGAAAACGGGTATTGATATTGGAGCAAGTTTGATTAAACCGTTAGATGAAACATCTTGTTGAGGTGGTTTTTGAGAGTTTACAGAGCTTTCATTTTTAAAACTTTTTATAAGCGAAGTAAGGTTATCCTTAGTGCTAAGATACAAATCTTCTAGTTCAGATAACAATTCTTGGTTCAATATAACATCTGATTCCTCCATCAGCTTACTTAATTCAACCCAAACCGTTTCTAAATGAGCCAACCGGTTCTCAGCTTGGGTTAAAGAAATTTCATTTTCTTCAAAAAATAATGATAGCTTTTGAAGTGATTTTTGTATATATGCTAACTTTAATCCAAAATTTTTCCTTAATTTTGGCATGATGACAATGAATGGTTTAAATACCTTTAAGACAAAGAACAAGGACCTAAACAACACTTTTCATCTAGTTAGATTTCAATGTATTCTAAGATGCCTACACACTTCAAATTTTTTAAGGTTTGGTTTTTATGTTAAAACACTTGTGAGAACAATGAGCAATTACATGTAGTAATAACATGCACTAGTAAGATTGCTAACAATTCAACTTGACAAAGGCTTCCATTTGATGACAATCAAGGCCTAAAACAAGGAATTATGAAATATTAACACCTTGCAGAGAAATTCTAAGGTGCTGACACGCAACAGTAGAAGATTAATCAATTCTCTATTATCAACAGTCCAACTGAGATGACTAACAACATCAACGATACTGCTATTTCTAATTATTATTTAGCAAGTTCTTACTGTCGGCAAAATTTTAAAGGCAAAAATCCCCACGGAGGTACGTTTACCTACGTTAGTAATACTATTTTATCCTCTCCATTGTAAGGCTACGAGAACTGCGTAGATAGTGTGTTCGAATTTTCTGCAGGTTATCTGACCGACACCGGTATTGTTGTTTTGTGTATTAAAAAACACATTAAAAACTGTTACGAATACAAAATTCTTAGGTCTCCATATTCAAGACAACCTCAAATGGAATTGTCACGTTGACAATCTTAATTCCCAATTAAGCAAATTACGTTACGCATTCCGAAACTTAGTTAACGCAGTTAGTCCACGTATTTCCCGTTGCGTATATTTTGCAAACGTGTATTCCCATTTACGTTACGACATTACCTTCTGGGGTAATTCCGGTCAGAGCATTCAAACTTTCAGAATTCAGAAGAGGATATTTCGGAAAATTTGTAAATCTCACCCCCGAAACTCTTGTAAACCTTTATTCAAGGAATTAAATATCTTGACACTTCCCTGCATTTATATTTATGAGACGGTCCTGTTTGTTAAGACCGAATTACTGAAGCACCACCCTTGCTTTATACGGAACAGTCTCGTTCACGAACACAATACTCGCAATATAAACATAATTCATTGCCCTAGAGTGTCAACCACTCTTTGCCAAAAAGGACCTTATCATTCGGGAATCGTTCTATATAATTTCCTGCCCAAGAATATAAAAAATATTGTGAAATTGAATCTCTTCATATCCGCGGTTAAAAGCTACCTCCAGCACCAGAGCTTCTACACTGTAAAAGAATTTATTGATTTTAATAAAAGTTAAATTCATCTTGTACTTTACCACGCCATTGCTGTAGTACTTTTAAAATAACTTATAACAATTTCAGAAACTATTTTCTTGCATGGTTGTGTTGCCGTATGGCTCATATTAATTTATTTTTTATGTGTACTCAACTTTGGCACGGTTGTGTACATAAATTCTGTAGCCCCATCCTGGTCCGGGTTTTTCTCCGTTTTTCGTTCGAGTAGAGGCGGATTTATTAAGCAGGATTTTTAGGTTTTGTCTAGGGGCATGTTTATTATAACAATAAATCGTGAATTTAGTGTTTTTTCAACTCTTATGATTTTTAAACACTATACTCAGAATAATCTATAATTTGATAATAACTTGTGCATGTAATTTTTTGAGTAATATTACAAACATATTGACATTCTATTAGTATTATAACTCGCAGCAAACTTTTTATCTTATCTAGGAACTTTTTCTGAAATTTTTTAATCCGCCTCTGCCTTAGGGCCCTTGATCGGAATTGATGTGATGGTTCTTGCTTGGTTCCGGAGAGTAAATTAGTTTATTGTCCTCCACGTGGTCATACGCAGTCTGTACTGTTTTTTGACAATAAATTTATTATTATTATAAAAAAATTATTAAGATATATCAGACACAGAACATTTAGCAGTTATGGTGAGAATGATATTTAGTAACTTTACTGTAAAAGAAGATTTACTGAAAATATTACCTATGGAAGGACGAACAACAGGTGAGGATATCTATAACACATTTAGAACATATGCAAAGTAAATTGATATGCCTTTGCAGAAGTTGTCTGCGATAACCACTGTTGGGGCCTCAGCAATGTTTGGTAATATCAATGGATTAGTTGCTCTGTGCAAGAATGATAATTCATTTCCAATTTTTTTGTCATATCACTGTATTATACACCAGGACGTTTTGTGTGGTAAAATACTACCCTTCGGACATGTAATAAAAATAGTCACATAAATTGTCAACTCTATTCAACACCGTCTTTGCAACACCGTCTTTTCAAGGCCTTATTAGAAAATTTCGATCCTGATCTTATTCTACATAATGAAGTACGTTGGCTCAGTAAAGGCAAAGTTCTTGCAAGATTTGTAAATTTAATTGAAGAAATAAAAACTTATCTCAGTACTAAAAACAAAATTTTATTGAATTAATGGACCGTTGCTGGCTGGTGGTTTTGGGCTTCATCACAGACATAACGGAAAAATTGAAGTATTTAATCTTGGAGCCGCAGGGAAAAGGCAAAATATAGCTGTTATGATAGGGTCTGTAAATTCGTTTAAAACTAAACTGGTTTTGTGGATATCACATCTGCAGAAGAAGTCACTTGTGTATTTTCCATATATGAAAAAAATTATAGGCGACGGTGACATTGACTTCTCATCATTTGTTGACAAGTACTTCAATTACCTCAAGACCAGTTTAAAACGCGATTTCAACAGTTTAATATCATCGAGCCAATTCTCCCTTTTTTTATCAATCCATTTATTTACCAAGTAAACGTAACCGAAATAGCAACATATATTGCAGAACTTAATCAAGTAAGGACAGAAGAACTGGAGCTAGAAATTTTGGACCTTCAAAACGACATTTTCCTAAAATCTAATGTATCAGATGATGACTTCTGGAATATAGTTGACATAAACAAATTTCCTTTCTTGAAAAAAGCAGCATACAAAATTAAAACCGTTTTTCGGTTCTACATACTTGTGTGAATCATTGTTTTCAGCAATGAATATCATAAAATCAAAATACAGATCTCGACTTACAGATGAACATCTTGATGATTGCTTACGAGCAGGAATATCATCATACTCTCCTAATTACGAAGCAATGGTCAATGAAACGTGTTTCGAAATGATACTGCTTGTTGCGTATCAGCCTTCCCTGGAATTGGCAGGCGCCTCTTGCTTACAGGTGTGCCATGCGCTTGCGCCGTGCGTCAGAATTGACGCTCCCGCCTTGAAGATATATTAATTCTTTTAGTAGCCTGCTTGCTCTCTACGGCGGCGGTCTGACCTGAGCAGACACTTACCCCCTCTCTNCCCTCTCCTGAAGGGTAGTTCAAACGTACGCGGCCAGGGCGCTCCAGTGACCGGATGCGAGAATTGCTGTCTCAACGCGATAACTCTGAATTCCGACGTAACAGCGCGACTGTCGGTTGACTGTCAAATACGACCTTCACATGTTTCATTTTTTTATGGTATATTTTCAATGCTGCTTTTCTACGAAGGAGAAAGGATTCGTATTGTATCGTATATTATCGGTTTATGCTCATTTTTTCATATTGAAACATTTATTCTTCATTCACATTCTTTATACTGTGAATTATTCTTAATTAAACATATTATTGTCTAAGCAATTGAATTTCTTCACGACAATGAAATCCTGATTTTTATAAGCGCCAATGACATTAATTATTTTTTTTCAACAATAGGTGTATATTCTTTATTGGAGTGATCTTCTTCCACTCATTCTTGTAAAACACTGCTTCAAATCAACGAGGCAGACGCTGCGTCGAGAGCTGAGTCTTCAAGCTATTATTCTGTGTTTGTGTGTTCAAAATGCAATACCAACGATCACATTGACTTTAATATTTCTTTTTTTGGTAAAGAATTTTGGTAATAAGGTGGAATTTAGGCAATTCTGATAGGTCAATTTTTTTAAAGTTCAGTGCATAACAACATTAAAATTTAAATTAAATATTTTTGGTACATTAAAATCTTAATAAACTTAGTCCGGACCGTAACTGATATTTTTCGTATTCTAACCTGTTTGCAATTTTTAGCTATAAAGTACATTTTAAGGTTGATATTAAAAATAATTATTCGTTGTATATTTGCCCCAATTCAAGCAGATTACCAGAATTTTTATACTGTTATTTACTACTTATTATTTATTTTACATAAAAATATAAACAATAAATTCTATATTTTATAATAATATTTTGGAATTAAATATTTTTTGTGCTTTATATGCATTATTGATTATGTCCAACTATAAATATACCTTGAAATGAACAAGATGCCCGCCGCCCGAACGGCATTCTAGAATGTGCTCTTGAGTGCAAAAAGGTTGGGGATCCCTGGACTATTGTATATATGTGACTGATTTATTTATAAAATCATGTCTTTCATGCCTTGCAAGAGCAGCACATCTTTACATTTAGCACAAGAAAATTTCGGAGTGTTTTCTTGGCATAAAGTATGAGTCGAAGACTCCCATTGTTTCTACTTGTGTGTAATTTTCATAGCAACTACTGTAAGGATTTTTTCGTTTTCACGACTCATTTTTCACTTATATGAGTATAATTTATGGATATTTGGTGTAAATTAGCTGGCCCATGACGGTGAACGCCGATGAAGTGGCTAAGAAATCAGTCGCTTGAGAGGTGATTCCGTGTGCTCTGCGTAAATGTACATAAGTGAAAATAATGCATAGAACTATTGTTCATTTAAGATAGTTTTACTGAAAAATCTCTAATCATATATTTATATAATAAGATTAACATACTTTATCTAAGAAAATGGTTTAAAAATAGACGTGTAAAAATTCTTTATCTTCCGTGAGTAATTAATTTTAGAAAAACCTAATCCTAATCAAATTAGGAATGATTTTTGTTTTCTACCAAAGATAAAAACTCTTTAAATTGTGACATTTGTACATATTTTACTGTGTTTGTGACGTCGTAGCTATGTGTTTCGTACGCGGCGTCGGGGTTGCCGTCGACCGGTGTCAAGCAGTGGTGCAAAAACAGTTTAATTATTTTCCAATAACATTTGCCATCAAAAGCCCCAATATTGAAGGGTTTTCCTACAGTATTTCAGCAGAAAAATTAATATAGTGAACTCTAAATTTCTGTTCGCTCTTAACCGAAAGTAATATAACTCCACAGCGTAGCCGGCAGTACAAGTGTAATTCATTAACTACTTCATAATTCAGAATACTCTCATAAAATTCGGAGAGTTTTTCTCTCGATACAAAAATACATTATCCGTACTAAGAGATTTCATTGCGAGGATAACATAAATAATGACAACATCCTTTTTTTAAGATTTATTATTACTATTATTGCACATTATTGCCCTTTGGACAGTGTTTAACTTGAACACATCTTCTGATTATTCCTTTTCCTTCTTTTCTTTCCAAAATCTGTTCATTCTTTGGCTAAGTTTCCTTTGTTTTGTCCAAACTTTCCCTGTTTTCTTTTTTTTTCTTTTACTTCGAATTTTGTGTTCTTAATTTTGCTTCTAAATTCATCTCTTGATTTTATCATTTTTCTATTAATTCCTGTTTGTTTAGGCCTCCTATTTCTTGAAGCCTGTTTCTTTTAGTTGAGCAGTTTATTGCATAAAATATCTTCTTTGTGACCGGTTGTTGTTCATTCTATGTGTAGGCCCATAAAACGCTAGCAGACGTTTTCTGACTATGTTTGTGAGTCTGTGTGTGTGTTCATACAGTTCTTTGGTTGGTCTCTTCATCCACATACCATCTCTTTGTATTGCTCCAAATTTCCTGAGGACTTTATGTACTATTTTTTCTGTCTCTGCGATACCTGATGCTCCGATTGTGGTCGTTTCTGATGCGTAGTGCTTCTGGTAACACAACCGTATTGTAATACGTAACTTTGTCCTGTCTTAATGTTTTTTTAGTTGTAGGGCATCCATGTGAGTTTGCAGGTTTTCCGAAGTTTCTCAGTTCTTTCTATGTTTGATGCCTTGTTTGATCCTCCCATCTGTATAAATTACCCCAGATACATGAATTGTTCTACTATTTTTAATTTTCCACATTTTGTGTGCATGGTGTGTGTGTGTTGTTGTACTTTCTTTCCATGTACTGAGTTTTCTCATACGATATTTACAGACCTGTTTTGAACGAGATATGTAGGAATTCTAGCGGTTCTTGTGCTTCTTGTCTATTGTTGCTGAGTATTGCCAAGTCATCAGCAAACGCCAGGCATTTTATGATTGTCTTGCTTTCACTGGTTCTTCCTAACTGAATACCATTTACTTTTTCTTCCCATTCTTTTATAATTTTGTCCAAGACCATGATGAATCACAGTGGTGAGAGACCATCCCCTTGTCTGACTCCTCTACGTATCTCGAATAGTTGTGATATTTCCCCCATAAATTTTATTTTGGATGGGGTGTCCGTGAGAGTTTGTTTTATGAGTGTCGTTCTGTCTACTCCATATTCTTCAAACGTATCCATCATCACCAAGTCATCCCGGGTTCGATTCCCGATGGGGCCAGAAAATTCGTAGCTTTTCACATTAATGTCCCAGTTCATATAGCTGTGACTACTGAAAAGCAAACCTTCCTACCTCTATCCAGCTCCTCCTAGTATCAATAACTCTAACTATTACTAACGACTTCTACTAACCCCTCCACGTGGGCCAAGTTGGTAAATCCAGCTAACCTGTTCACATACTAACAATGGTCTACCACCCAACTCCTAACTCCTAACTCCTATCGCTCCATGTAGATAAGCTTCAGTAGTATGCTACATTTCTCATTTATAAATACAACAATACAAAAAAAACGTATCAAAGAGAACCTGCCTGTCTATAGAATCATACGTCTTCTTGAAGTCCACAAATGCAACAACAGTGTTATTTGTTTGTCTGACTTTCAGGAGTGTTCGCAGATTCCAAATCTGTTCAGAACATGATTTTCCTTTTCTGAATCTTGCTTGATATTCCCCTATCATTTTATCAACTTGGGTTTCAAACCGGTGTCGAACGATGAAGCACTTAAGAGGACTGAGGCTTTGTTCCAGAAAAGAACAGCGTTTTTATAGGTTTCTTCCTAGCGTTCGTCTATTGAAGAACGGTAACTCTACATTGAAAGGAGGTTTAACATTTTAGGAAGGTGACGTCGTAGGACTGTGATTCAAATTTTGGGTTGTTTTTCAATCTCACAGGAGTATAATGAGCTGTCACTTAATAATGTAAGATTATTAGTTAATTTAATAGCAATATGAACTAGAACTTTGTCTTGGGAACAAAGGAAAAAGTTGACCACAACAGATAAGGAAAGGCGGGACTATCCACCTGAGTATCTACACCAGTGTAATTAATTTCTTTGCTGAGTTTGTCTGTGCTTTGAATGGTAGGTAACTAAACCTTAAAAAAAATAGAGAATGCTATCTAGGGAACGGGACGTTCTAGAAGTGTGATTTAAATTATATTTTATTCGTCTGTCTCATATGAGAAAAAGGAGCCGACACTTAATAAGATTAATGGTTCATTTCATAGCAATACTAGGACTTACAACTTGGGAATAAAGGATAAAATGACCATAACAGATAAGGAAAGTTGGGACTATCTGTTAGTGTTTTTTCGGAGAGTATTTTCCTCGACGCAGGTAAAGGGATTTTGGGTTTTGTCACACATTTTGTTGTTTGGGTTTATGTCGCTTTCGGTTTTCGTCACAGATCTATTTCCTGTTATATTTCAGTGTATATTGTCTACAATGATTCTATAAGAGTTAACCACTATTTACAAAAATTATACATGAAATGATAAATTTGAATGCGTGTTATTGTAAATATGTTTATATTATTTTGAAAGAATTATTCGTGTTTTGGACCGTGATTGATACTTAAGTAATTGAATTAAATTTGTTTGTTGAACTGAATTCACAGGCCGAGATTCCTGTTTCGCCAACCTCGTCTATCGACTGTTTCCAACATATACACATTGCCTTTCTCACGCACTGTGTGGGCAGTATACTTGGGTACAGTCTTCGCACTTACTGCTGTTCTCATTGCTACCCAACGAGTATTGGCTAAATGGTACTGGAACGGCCAAGACGAAGATGACCGAGCACCCCGCTGGTTCGACATACCACTTTACGCATGTGCTATTCTTTGTGATGAAGGTATGTGAATAATTACATCTTTTGTTTAAGTAGGTTTGATTTTCTGTGATATTGATTATGGGGTAATTTTGATTTTGTTTTTTCGATATTTAAGGGATATTTTTCTTTTACTTTCTGATTTATGGAACGAGGAGAATATTTCTCGGTTTTAATTAAAGTGAGACCAGCACTCCAAATTAGTCAAATCACTGAGATGTATTTCTTTATTTTTTTTCTCATTTTATAAAACCCAATAATATAGATAATAATAAAAAATATGATTAATTTCTATCAGTGAATAATATACTACAAATCGAATTAAAGAACTCGCTTGACTCGTTTCAAATACTCATAATCATGTAAAACATGACAGCAGAGCGCAACGGTTGCGTGATTTAAGTATCTTACCTCAGAAAAAGTGTAAATAGCTTTCTCAGATGTCCGGTTACCTATTGATAAATGTGATGTAAAAGTTACTACAGAAAATTTCCTACAAATCAATTAAAAATAACATCACTTTCGTGATTAAAAAGGTGTGCTTATTTTGTAAATAATTGTTTTCTCCATAAGACGCAATGTATTTGAACATCAATGAAAATTGCAATTTTTTTATTTAAATGGCCAGAGAGGCATGTTTTTCTAGTTGAAGTTACAATAAGTCCATGTTACTCTGTTTATTTATGCTGATTTCAGATATTTTTGTGATTAAATTCTATCTACGATAGTACTACCTTAAGTATTATTATTGAACGCGATGATTCCCGGATAGCTAGGTTACTTAATTATTGTTGTATCTTACAGGTTATCCGCAGAATCCATCTGGTCTATCGTCACGTGTTGTGTTGATGACGTTGTTGTTGCTGGCAGTGTTTCTCGTGACGTCATACTCAGCATGTATCGTGTCGTTATTGCAAGCGCCATCTTCGGGTTACGACACCCTCCAGCAACTTTTAGAAGGTCCTATACGTTTTGGAATGCAAGATGTGATTTACAGCAGGAATTATGGAAATGTAAGTTGAAGCATAAACGAAATTTTAAAAAAGTAAAAGAAAAAGTTTTGTTAAAAGTTATATTTAAAAATTGAGAAAATCTATAATGTAACAGAAGTATTTAATTTGAAGTTTCTTTGTAGAAACCTTGCTTGGAGTCAGTTTTTACGCTTTAATTACGTCTGAGGTTCAATCATTCTGGTAGATGTTACAAGCCGATTTTTTCCTGATGAGTCAACGACTCGAAACTTTGGAAATACGATCTAATTAATTGAGAGTACAATAAGTTCAGTTATTAAACCATATTTATACCATATAATTATTTAAAAAACCTTTTTAATTTTACGTCGTAACTGCTCTCTTGTGATGAGTCGATCTGCAGTGATGAA
>NNCF01128654.1:234514-264957 GCA_002313205.1 Laupala kohalensis | reverse complement strand
TATTTAACGTCACGTAGGGTGGACACCTGATCGACTCCCAATCAGATATCCTCCTACGTGCAATTGAATAAATAAATGTTTTGGATCCCACTTGGTCTATGAATGCTTTATTGGAACAGACCAGCTTTTATATAACACATGAAAGAATACTTAACGGTTCCTGTAACACCGTGTGATAGGCGGACGCGTAATTAACGTGCACGTCGTCTGAACTTGCGTTTCTGGAGTGCCGGTATCTTGGGGTGAAGATCCGTATCATCGGACCCTCAGGAAGAGCAGGGTCGTGTCGACGTGCTCGGCGTGGGTTCCCTCCAGAAGTCAGGATTTGATTACGGCTTCGACGTCTTGTTTTGTCGTCGCCGATTAAGTGGTTTCTTCGTTTCCAGCGAAGACTTTGGGTTTTTCGGTGCGTATTCCAGGTCGTGGAAGGCACGTATCAAGAAACTCCGTCGAGACAAGAGTTTGGATATCTCGGCGAAGAATATTAGACTGAAGCTTATCCGTGGAAGTAGCTCGGAGCTGAGAGTGCAGCGGAATGACAGCTTGCAGCGATGGAGATATCAGAAGTAGCGGGCTCGTCGAAATAGATCGGAGCAGCGAAAGTACTTGAATGACTGATTCACATCGGAGAGCGTGTCAGAAGACCAGTTCACAGCGAGGAGCATATAGGAAGTGGTTGTTATCCGTCTCCTGGGTAGTTACTTAGAAGTAGAGACAATTGAGCGTCCACGTCATAATAACTCTAGTTGGGCCGGAGAAGGAGCGGTCTTGTGGCTGCTGCNTTGTGGATGCTGTTATAACGTTATTTATATTTATTAGTTAGTGCATCGAGTAGTGTCTTCCATGGATGGATTTGTTGAATCATCGTTCGTTTGCTATTCATTGCAGGCCTTGTAATGCGTAGGCCATGACTTAGAGCTCTCGTGTGCAGAGGGCCGTGGCTCGTAAAGTAAACACGAAATGGCGCGTGTTCGTTGTGAAAGTGAACGAGTAGGAAATCCACCAGAAGCACGTCAGGCGTGACCATAATGGGGAGGCGTGTAATCTGCGCGTATTGTAACAGAGTGCAGTTGAGCTGTTACACCACCGCCCCACGTTCAAAGGAAACTTTGTGAAGGACAAAGAAAAAAGAACTTTGGTCGTAGGGGAGTCTTCCCTTCGGTGAAGTCTCAAGTAAAAAAACCCTGGCTTTGGACGTCCAACCTGACGTGGATGAACGTTCAAAAGTGCATAACCCAAAATCTGGGTATTAGGGAAAAACTGCTCGAGACCCGCCTGTGAAAATCCAAGGTAAAAATCTTCGTGAAATTGTCAGAAGATGGGAGTTCTGGTAGCGCCGGGTCTGGACGAGGATGCCAGGAGCTGAAGATGCTGGGACTAGGAGATGAAGATGCTGGGACTGGGATGTGTTGGACCAAGGTGCCGAGCCTGAGGGAGGCTGCTGGGGCGCTGGACCAAGATGCGAGGAGATCTCCGCAAGATGTACATCATGTCGCAGAATCTGTTGTCTTGTTGACAGTGTTGGGAAGAAAATTGTTGAGCATTAGTGAAGCATTTAGGAGTGGTCGCCGGACCGGGAGATTGGAGAAATTGGAAATAAACATGTTCAGACTCCAATAATTGCGTTTGCTTCAACTCAAATTTTCTTCAACTCCCATTTTTAGGATAGTCGAGGTCAATTCTCTTAATGCATTCACAGTTATAACAGTTTTAACAGAGGTTGTATCCACTTTTTATTTCTGGTTGTATTTTGTTTTCACAGGTGTTAATGCAGTAGAGACTGAAAATTCCTGGATAGTCAGACAGTGTTTTACTACTGTTGATTTCTCATGTAGGATATTTCTGCGTCTGGTACATACAATAATGCCATATGTTAAAAGAAAATATTTCCACATTTAAAATTGAAATTGGTGGATGGGTGCGTGATGCATTTGCCAGATACAAAATACCGTGATGCCTGTTGCTAGTGGTACTATGTAGTGGTCTGGTCTCCTTAGTAGAGAAGGAGAAGAAAAAATATCAATAACAGTAAATTACAATGGTTCAATATTTTCAATAGTAGAAAAAGTTCGGATTTTCGTTAAACTTTATCTTCCGCCCCGATCGAGTGTGACCAGGTGGCGGCGTTGGTGCTGCTTCTACAGTGCGTTGGACAATGTTGAACGCAGGAGACGGTTCGTGAGAGATGGGTGTAGGATCCGCTGTGATGAACGCAGGTTTAATACGGTCCAGGNTGAACGCAGGAGAGGGTTCGTGAGAGATGGACGTAGGATCCGCTGTGATAAACGCAGGTTTAATACGGTCCAGACTAACACGAACGATTTTATCATTGATCTTTATAAGGATCGTTTTGTTGTCCTCTGACTTCGATGCTACTTCAAATGGTCCGTTGTACGGAGGGACGAGGGTCTTCCTGAATGGAGAGCTGCGTAAAAACACATGTGTAGCGTTTTCCAATTCTTTATGAACGAACGGTTCTCGTGTTTGGAGTTTTGGGACGACCGGTTTTATCTGCCGCATGCGTTGTACGAGTTCTTGTACATAAGTGCTTGTCGGGTACGTATCGTTTTCGTCCTTTTTGCAGAGGATATCGCTAGGGAGTGTTAGTGCCTTTCCAAAGACTAATTCTGCCGTTGAAGCGTTTAGATCTTCGCGGTGTGCGGCACGGAATCATAACATAATAACTGGCAAGGCCCTACTCCAACCGGTGTCATGTGACATTAGCGCCGCTTTGAGCTGGCGGTGGAGGCGTTCAATCATCCCGTTAGCCTGAGGATGGTAAGCGCAAGTGCGGTGTCTAATAATGCCAAGTCGTTGTGTTAGCTCGTTGAACAGCTGACTTTCAAACTGTCGGCCCTGGTCAGTAATTATTTTTGAGGGAACTCCGTATCTAGCGATCCAGCCGTGAAGAAATGCGTCTGCGGTGCTTTCTGCTGTCATTTCTGTCATAGATATTATTTCTGGCCAGCGTGTGAATCGGTCGATTATGGTCAGGGCGTACCGGTATCCCTCTGAGGAAGGCAGAGGCCCGACGATGTCAGCATGAATTGTGTCAAAACGGTTCTCCGGTGGTTTAAATGAGCTTAACGGAGAGATGGTGTGACGAAACACTTTATTTTTCTGACACTTAAGACATGTCATTGNACATGTCATTGTCCAGTTCTTTACATCACGGTTAATGCTGGGCCAAAAGTATCTATTTTTGATTAATTTTGCGGTGGCCTTGCGGCCAGGATGTGACAGATTGTGAAATTCGTCAAAAATTTGTTTGCGAAGGTCGGTTGGTACTAGTGGGCGACCTGCCTTGCAGACAAGGGTCAACTCCGAGTCGGGAATCGATTCCCTTTCATAGCACCGCGGTTTTGAAGCAATCCACCGTTGGATTTCAGAGTCATCAAGTTGAAGCTGAGCAAGTTTCGAAGCGTCCGTTAACAACGTAATTGTCTCGACACCGGACATTGCGTCGGCCACGATGTTCTCGCTGCCTTTTATGTGTTTGATGTCCGTGGAGAATTGAGCTATGAATTGTAGTTGGTTAAGTTGTTGGGGAGGTAGTTTCTCCCGTTTTTGATGAAACGCGTGAATAAAAAGGTTTGTGGTCGGTGTAAATAGTGATATTAAAACCCTCAAACCAGTGCCTAAATGGTGGACGCTCTCGTATATTGCTAGTAGCTCGCGATAGTAAGCCGGCATTTTGCTCTGTCTTTCTGTTAATTTTTTACTATAAAACGAAAGAGGTTGCCATTCCTGATCTACTTGCTGTTGGAGACACGATCCTACATGTGTTGCCGAGGCGTCCGTGAACAGTGCCAGGGGCGCGTCGCTGCGCGGATGTACCAACGTAACAGCGTTCGCCAGGCTTTCCTTGCAGTGCAGGTAGGCTGCTTTCAGGGCGTCGGTCCAGGGGAATGGCTTCATCCCGTCTTTCTTTCCGCCAGAGATGGCGTCGATGAGAGCGGCCTGAGGTACCGCTGCCTTCGGGATGAACCTCCTGTAAAAATTCAGAATGCCCAAAAACCGTCGCATACCCCTTATCGTTGTTGGCGGTTCCATGGCGCGGAGTGCAGTGATGCGATCCGTTGGCGGGCTGATGCCCTTGGCGTCAATGGTGTATCCCAGGAACGTCAACTCGGTGACGCCGAAAGTCGATTTCTGCGTGTTGATAACAATTTCATGTTCCCGCAACCGCTGGAACAGGGTTTTAAGGTGATGTTTGTGTTCGGAAGCGTCCTTGCTGAACACCAGTATATCGTCGATGTACGTATATACGAACGGGAGGCCGGCAGTTACCTGATCCATAAAGCGCTGAAATGTTTGCGCGCTGCTTTTTAAGCCGAACGGCATTTGAAGGTATTCAAATGAACCGATGGGCGTGACTATGGCTGTTTTTGGTATGTCTGCCGGGTTCACTGGGATCTGATGGTAGGCTTTTACTAAATCAATTTTCGAAAAGATTGTGGAACCTGCGAGGTTGTTTGCGAAGTCATGAATATGTCGCATCGGATAAGCGTCTGGCACTGTTCGGTCGTTCAGTCTGCGGTAGTCTCCACAGGGGCGGTATGTGCCGTCCGGTTTTTTTACCAAATGGAGAGGCGATCCCCAAGGGCTGCGGGAATGTCGAACTATGCCTGCTCGGACTAGGTTTTCGAATTCGTTCCGTACAATTTCCAGTTTATCCGGTGTTAAACGACGCGGTCTGCATGTGACTGGCGGACCATCCGTGGTCGACACGTAGTGCATAGTATCAGGTCGTTTGCAGAAGTTGCCGGATGGTTTCGTCAAGTCTGGAAATTTATTGATGATTTCGGCAAAATCGTTGTGTTGAAATTTTTTTATTTTAATTTCAGTGCATTTGCATGCATTGAACTTTGTTCCGGTTGAGATCCCCGTCAGATTGTCGCATAGTCTGCGAGTCCCACAGTTTAGGATTAGTTTGTAGTGGGTCAAAAAATCTGCTCCTAGAATTGGATCCTGAACATCGGCTACCACAAAATTCCAGGAGTACTCTCGACGGAGGGAGAGATGAAGCTTCAGGTGAGCTGTCCCGTAAGTTTTTATGTCGGTAGAGTTCGCTGCATTCAAAACAAGTCCGGTGGGAGTGGTACTGGTTTTCCAATATTTCCTTGGGAACAAGGAAACGTCTGAGCCTGAATCGACTAAGAAGTGGAGGCCAGTGCTTCGCTCGAATACATAAGGGCGTTTTCCGGTTAGTCTGTTGCAGAAATTTAAGTCACAGGTTTGCCCACCGCCCTTCAACGCTCGGTCGAAGGACGGCTGTCCACGTTTTTTGCGTATGAACAGGGCTTAATACATTTCTGTGCATTTTCCCCGAACCGGGCGTGATACCAACAGATGCCGTTTTGTTTATTTGCGTTAGTTGCGACTGGGAGCGTGAACGAGCTCGATAGTTCCGTTGATCATCGCGGTAGGGCGAAGGGTTTCGCTGGCTACTGCGATAAGGCGATTGGTTACGCTGCGAATTGCAATTTGGGCATGAATTTATTTTTAATTCCGCTAACTGTCTTGTAAGGGACGTCAGCGTTTGAAGCACATAATCCATGCGCGGATCTGTAGGGGGCGCTGGTATCGTCTCGCGAGCAGCTGCCATGGAATTAGTAGGGTGCCATACTGTTGCTATGTTGTCAGCAAAAGTGGCTAGCTCTGTCACATCACTAGCACAACCTCCAGCTAATATAGTTCTGATCTGCACAGGGAGGGCTCTCCTCCAGATCTCTGCTATCAGGGGGTTGTTTTGACTATCAGGTCCAGCTAAATTTCGAAGGTGCCGTAAAAATTGTGATGGGGTGCGATCGCCCATCGCTTCTGATGATAGAAGTCGATCAATCCTTTGATGCTGTGAGCTGGCGTATTGGGTTATCAAAGATTCCTTCAAACGTTCGTACGACGCGTTGTCACAGGGTGTTATTACACTTTCGTCAAGTGACGAAAGAGTGACATGATCTAGGTTGCTAACGATTGCTGAGTGCTTATCAAAAGCAGAGGTGATGCCTCTGACGGAAAAATGGGCCTCTAAGTAATTGATCCATGCTTGCGGTCGATCTCTCCAGAAGGTCGGCATGGAAAACATTGCGACACCATAAGTGCGGGGGGGATGTTCGCGGGGAAGGTCCTCTGTAGGCATTGTAAAAATTGTTTTGAAAAAAGGAAGCGAGAAAAAAATGAGGATGGGTGCAAGGAACCCAGAGAACAATAAGTAATGTATACTAAACGCGCGTGAACAAAAATAATAGCTAAAAACTGTAAAGGGTTTTTTTAGCGAACAAGGTGGTTCCCAAAATGCGGGGAATTGAAAATTAAATTGAAAATTGAACAAAAAACGTTATTTAAAACGTGGTGGGTCACCAGTTGATTATATGAATCAACAAATCAGAAAGTTGCGTGAAAGATCACGTCGGGGTCACCAGTTTTTATTTATTTAACGTTACGCAGGGTGGACATCTGATCGACTCCCAATCAGATATCCTCTTTCGTGCAGTTGAATAAATAAATGTTTTGGATCCCACTTGGTCTATAAATGCTTTATTGGAACAGACCAACTTTTATATAACACTTGAAAGAATGCTTAACGGTTCCTGTAACACCGTGTGACAGGCGGACGCGTAATTAACGTGCACGTCGTCTGAACTTGCGTTTCTGGAGTGCCGGTATCTTGTAGTGAAAATCCGTATCATCGGACCCTCAGGAAGAGCAGGGTCGCGTCGACGTGCTCGGCGTGGGATCCCTCCAGAGGTCTGGATTTGGTTACAGCTTCGACGTCTTGTCTTGTCGGCGTCGATTGAGTGGTTCCTTCGTGTCCAGCGATAGACTGGGGTTTCTGGTACGTATTCCGAGTCGTGGAAGGCACGTATCAAGAAACTCGGTCGAGATAAGAGTTTGGATATTGTAGCGAAGAATTATTAGACTGTTCGCAGCGAAGAAGGCATTAGAGGTCCGCTCGTAGCGAAGAATATCTCAGGAGTGTGCTCGTTGAAAATGATTCGGAGCAAAGCGCATCAGAACGACTGCTCGCAGCGATGGAGATATTAGAAGTCGTGGGCTCGTCGAAATAGATCGGAGCAACGAAAGTACTTGAATGACTGTTCACATCGAAGAGCGTGTCAGAAGACCAGTTCACAGCGAGGAGCATATAGGAAGTGGTTGTTATCCGTCTCCTGGGTAGCTACTTAGAAGTAGAGACAGTTGAGCGCCTACGTCATATTAACTCTAGTTGGGCCGGAGAAGGAGCGGTCTTGTGGATGCTGCTATAACGTTATTTATATTTATTAGTTAGTGCATCGTGTAGCGTCTTCCATGGATGGATTTGTTGAATCATCGTTCGTTTGCCATCCTTTGCAGGCCTTGTAATGCGTAGGCCATGACTTAGAGCTCTCGTGTACAGAGGGCTGTGGCTCGTAAATAAACATGTAATGGCTGTGGCTCGTGAATATACATGTAACGTTCATCGCGAGCGTGAATGCATAGGGAATCCATCCAAAATGCGTCAGCTCTTGTGGTGCACGAGGGCGAAGAGCTGAGAGGCGTGACCATAATGGGGAGGCGTGTATTGTAACAGGGTGCAACTGAACTGTTACAACTGTTTGAAACCCAAATTCCGAAAAGAAAAAAAACTTAGTTGCTTTAGCATACCATTGACGAGAACTTTGCTTCAACCCATACCGACTCTTCTTTAGAAAACATACCTTATTTTCACTGCCAGGGACGACGCAGCCTTCTGGCTGGTTCATGAAAATTCCGCAATTTAAATCACTATTTAAAAATGCACATACTACATCCCAGTGATCAACCTTCAAATTTAGTTCAACAGCCTAAAGTTAGTCTAAAGTTAGAAAAAGTTTCGGTGTAATCCACACCATATTTATGTGAAAAACTTTCGCCACTACGCGAGCTTTAAATCTTGATATTTCACAATTTTCGTTACGCTTAATCTTAAAAACCCACTTACACCCAACAATATTCTTGTTGGAAGGTTTGTCCACAAGTACCCAAGCTTCATTGGATTTCAGAGATGCCATTTCAGCGTCCATGGCTTCTTGCCATTCATGAGCATGAGGGCCAGATAAAACTTCAGAAACAGAT
The DNA here is from genome assembly GCA_002313205.1 of Laupala kohalensis. Lineage (NCBI taxonomy): Eukaryota > Metazoa > Arthropoda > Insecta > Orthoptera > Trigonidiidae > Laupala > Laupala kohalensis. The sequence continues at coordinate 256,860 of NNCF01128654.1, read as the reverse complement.
TTGGGTTCCATCTCATCCAAAGCACAGAGATAAGTAACAAAGTCTGGAAAAACTTTCGGTTGTCTATTTCTTACCGGGTAGCGGCGACCAAATTGATGATCTGGAGTAGAAACGTCACCAGTTTCGCTGGATCCTACATCAGAAGGGCTGTAGTCTTCAGTATCAGCATTCTCGTTAGGATCAGCACTCTTAAACTCGGTTTTACCAGCCAGAGAGCCGTCGTCATCATCAGTGTCTGAGTCGTCAATTTCATGGTCACGAGTTTCTTCTTCTTCAGGGTTATCAGAGGGCAGGGTCATCGGTAGATACGTCTTGACCGGTTCCTCTCCCTTGTGAGAAGTTGAGACACCCCGAGCTGCAGAGGCCTCTTCGACGAATGTCACGTTTCTATGAAAGGTCACATCATGAGTTTCCATGTCAAAGAGTTGGCACCCTTTCCTGTGTTCTCACCGTATCCGACAAAAACCATTCGCTTGGCCTTAGGATCGAGTTTCTTGGAGCCATGAGTAATGTGAGCGTACGCGTCGCAACCGAACACTTTCAGAGAGGACATCTGGTTTTAACCCAGACCATTTTTCATGTGGAGTGACACCCTCCAGTCGCCATGTCGGTGAAACAGTCATCAACCGTACGACCGTGTTTGCACATTCAGCCCAAAAACTAGGTGTTCCAACATTTAATTACAAAGGTGGATTGTTCATAGTAGTAGTTCATAATTGCAGATTATTCTGCTTTTGCGAAGTCTGTATATTTATGTGATCCACATTTTAGAAGTAGAATTTGTTGATACTCTTTAGTTATTTTCATTATATTTTTTCTTGCCACCAAGGTGTCTGTTTTTTTGTAGATCAAACTAAATTTCTTATATATTACATTTTGCATATATCCTTATAAATTATGTGTTTCATTCAAACTAATGATCATTATATGATTTCTTATTATTTTCTATATGGAAGAAAGTATCAGTGCAATTAAATACATTTATTTAAATTGTAGATGGAACCCTCTGATAGTTTGTTCTTGTATAGTGTAAATGTGTTACAGATATCATCTATTCAAATGTACACAATGGGAGCAGCATTAACACCTACTAAGAATTAAATATTAACAAATACAAAAATACATTTGTAGATATAAGAATTAATGTCGTTTAAATACAAGTGCCCCACGTTGGGCGACTTCTTTTTTAGCCCAACCGGTGGCGCAGGTGGTAGTGTTGTCGCTTCTCACCAAGTCATCTAGGGTTCTATTCCCGATGGGGCCAGAAAATTTGTAGCTTTTAACATTAATGTCCCAGTTCATATAGCCGTGATTACTGAAAAGCCAACCTTCCTTCCTCTATCCAGCTCCTCCTAGTATCAATAACTAACTACTAACCACTTCTACTTAATAACCACTTCTACTATCCCCTCCCCGTGAGCCTAGTTGTTGGTAAACTCAGCTAACCGGTCCATCTACTAACAATTACCTACCACCCAACTCCTAACTCCTATCGCTCCATGTAGATAAGCTTCAATAACACGCTACATTTCCCATTTACAAATACAACAATACAATACAAAATACAATAACTATGAGTTCATGGGGAATATTTAAAATACAGGAACTTCAAGAAAATCCCGTTTCATCCTTCAAGATCCCGTTAAAATTTGAGTTTTGAAAAATCCTCAAGTGATTTTCGACAACACAAATGAAACATTGTCAAAATTTCAACTTTCCATCTTTAATCAACACAGAAAATAATTGTGTGATTCAGTCATGCACCAAACATTTCCTCTGCTCTTAATCCGTTAAAATGCAAAATAGCTAAATTCTAGAAATTTATTTGTAGGTATTGAATTGAGTAAGTTGCATATGCAAAATAGAGTTGATAACCCTATTATTTCACAGAGTAAAATAATAGTATGAAAATAAGGTATCATGCCATTAAAGTGAATGTGAAGGGGCAGAAACGCATTCATGTTATTATCAGCCATTATAAAATTAAATATCCAAAAACCCGAAGACCACTTTGTAGATAATTAAATTTATAACTTTTGCATACCTCAATCAGTTCCCTGGATGATGCCTGAATTAGTTCATTGGATATAATAATAGAAAAAATCAAAACCTCAAATTTACTCTTTTGAAGATTGGATTCTGAAAATCCTTTCTTGGTGGGTGGTTATGGTACAAAGACTTCAAATTTCAACTTTCTAACATAGATTACACTCTTTGTTGATGAATGAGTCAGTCAGTCAGTTAGGACAATACAGAGTATATATAGTATAACATAATTTAAAAATGGAGGGTTAATTAACAAGGTGAGCCCCACGTTGGAGCGTCAATTATAACATAAACGAATTGGGGGTGCTAAGGTAAGCTGTCCCACATTGAAAAATCACTTGTAATGAAATGTAATTAACAAACATTTACCTAACCCACTCGGCCAGCATTCTCTGGTGTAATAAATTTGCTCCGGCTATAAAATGGTTAAGATAGGATCGGGGTTCGGTCGATAATTTCTGTGAAATATGCATGAATTCTTCGTGAAGAAAACAGTTTTTATAACTATTGGTTTAATTATCATTACTCTCAAACTCAAAATACAATAAGACATTACACCGTTCCCCTTTACACACTTCCCCGAAATACACGCATTTGATTTTACTAATTTATACAGCATTGAATTGATTACTTTTACGGAATGATTCCATTTAAAATAACACAAAGTTTATACTTGTTGGCATAGTCATTCACAAGTTATCACCGCAGACCTTTCTCGCACTAGGCATCACAAAACAAATGTCTCAATTGGCCCCAAGAGTCTATGGCTTGTTTTTCTTTCAGTTGGCGCAATTTGTAAGCACACACAGTAAGATGAACGAGGTGCCCATACCGGCCCTCGAAAGAATTACCTTAAGATGATGAGAAATCAGCGTCAAACGTCGTGGAGTGCCGCTGACCTGTGGAAGCCGGGGATTCCTGACTCCAGATCTCGCCTGAAAGCGTCCTGTCAGAACCTGAGGCCGTCCAGATGATTAGCAGTCACCATACCAGTTCGAACCCCTCGCTGGGCGTTGAATGTTGGTCGGAGTCATCGTCAGCGAACTTGATGAGTACGTGGACGGATTTCTCCTCTCTTAATAAAATCGAACTGTTCTTTCTTCCCTACCATCACTACGTTACCCGGTCTGCTTATGAATGTCTTTTAATAAAACATGATTAACTTGAGGAAACACAAAATCTGAAATCGTAACCACGATCAAAACTCAAAGTTACAAGTCTTAATAAGACTAGTACGGATCATGATGATCTTTAGCGCAAATACTGAAAGTTATGATGCGAACCTAACCTAACCAGGAAGCTCGCGAGCTAGAGCTTTAGAGCGTTATCGCGTCTATACCCAACCTTATATAAAAAACCCACTCTTCTAACAGAACTGGGCAACGAAACCTCCCTCCTTCCTCTGACGTCACTCCAAATTTTTAACCAATTTCTAACAAATTTTCCCTCACATGGTTTTCAACAATTGGTCTAACTTTCTGTGACATAAGAGTACCTCTCTACCAATGGCTGATGTTAGTATAATTGGTAAATACCGAGCACGGTGGCGTGTTATTTTCCGAAAGTTAACATTTTTCCAATATCTACACACTTGTGTGGTCGTTCTCCCCTCACCCTCAGACTCACGCATCTGAAAGAGGTCCTTCATCAAGGTCTACGCGAGCACGCCTGCGCGGTCGCATATTCCTTTCTTCCTTTATTTCTGTCTTGTTTACATTTTAAAACTCAGACCCTTCGCTGACCCAAAATTCCTAAGTGGGTCCCCGTCCTATATGAGTGTTGCTTACGAGACACCTATTCTTCCCATCTGTTTACTTCTGCGAAACAGAGTATCATTGTATCTTTCTCGAGGATTCTAACAAGATGTCTCCCCCCTTTTTTCTCTTTCGTCTCGCGAAATGCCACCGTCTCTTCTCAAAGTGGCTAGGACATGTGCACATATCTCATCACGTCCCCTTACCCAGAGACAGTTATCGCAGTCGTCCTTCCGAACCGATGAAGTTAAAATTTCTCGTACCCTCTCCTCCCTTCAAGAATTGTTTATAACTGGCTTACATTTTTACACACACTACAATTTTCGAGGACAGCTAATTTTGCGTCTCTTCCAACTTAAGAAATTACTATTTCTCCTGACCCAAACACAGAACTACGAAATAACTCTTAACATTTATTTTACTCTTAAACCTCACCTGAAAGCGTGCTCCAAACAAATATTGTTTCCCTCGCGTCATCCGTTATGGCTATTACTTTTAACGCACCAAACCCCCTTTAAATTCCTGAAGCCAGCTTGCCACCCTGCTCGCTTCTTGTCGCAAGACAACCTCCATTTCCAAATTCTCTAAAATTCTGGCAATATACGGTTTTCATATTTCTTTCAAGGGTTCAGAAATACTAAAATTAATTATTCTTCACAATAGAGAAATAAGTTAATTGTTATTAATAATTGTTCAGATGAGTATTCACAGCTGTGGCTTGTTAATGAACTTCTTAATCAAAGGGTCTTTCGAAATGAAATCAACCATGGGATTTTAACACCATGTCAGATTTTGGTGTGCTTTTACCCTAAAATATGAGAAATTCTACCTTCTTTATCTTTTCCTGGCGGTTCTCTCTTACATGTAGGTCTCTAGCCAAGATGACTCGCATTCAGGGTTATATAAAATGCTAATTTGAAACATGAATTAATATGCCGGATTTATATCTCTCGAAGCATTGAACACTAAGAATGACAAAAATTGTTTTATACTATCAGTATTCACGAATTCATCAAAATTGGTTTATTTCCTCCTTGTGATCATTCTGCCTTTAAATTTAATTAATTAATCTATTTATTTATAATAAACCAGTTCTATCTTGACTCACATATTCTTAAGTAAATTCATTTTTTTCCAGGTTTGTGAATTGCATTTTCCTTCTTTATTGCTAAAGGTTTTTAGTACAAAATTCCTATTTTGTTTTCTGAGCTCTGTTTCTGTGTATGATTTTGATTCTTAACCTAAAGTAATGCGGTCTTTTGTGCGAGTTTGAAGGTATATTAGGATTCCATTTTCAAATTTAGTAATTATCAGAATGATATTATGGCTTTAATATTGGAATGAGAAAGTGTGTTAAATTAAATAATTATATTGGTTAGAGTTATAATTGCCCAATGAGAAACAATGTTAAAAAGTGAGTTGGGGCAATAAGAACTTCTATTTTAATGTACATTGAACATTATTTTATTATTCAGGGGAGCCAACGGGTGGGTACATAGCACAAGTTGTGCACTGAGAATTTTGGTGAGGACTTTTGAGTCGTTGCAAGGATTTTTGGCGAGGATTTTCATGAATTATATTTGAATTGTGCAGTTCACTGATAATGATTTAATTTGTTGGAAATTTTATTTGAAGTAGTGTGTATTGCTTGTGGATTTGGAGGGATTTTGCTCTAATTCCTTTAAGCCATTTCGTGGATTACTTCCTGGCAGTTATATTATTAATACATTTTTGACACGTGTAAATTCAGTATACAATCATTTTATATGTTTTGAATACAATTTGTCTCAAACATCTTGAGCTTTTATTCCAATACGAAGAAAAAAAATTGCCAGTGATATTTATGAATTATAGCTCCAAAATGTTAGTTGTTTTGAAAATGGTTTATGTAATTCTTGATAGAAAGTATTATGTCTTGATAGAAAGATGAGCTGTGAAAACTTAAAAGTATGTAATTTTCTCTTGAAAATCAAAAGTTTTTGATGGAGAACTATAGTATTTAAAAACCAAGCAGTATTCATAGAAAGTGAACCCTGTTTGAAAGGCCTACAATTGCACAAAATTAATTATGTACACTGCTTATATTCCCAATGGGTAGGAAGATAAAATTTGGGAAAATACACAGGTATTTACCACAAGCTTTTTTAAGAACCCAATTTTAAGTAGGTATTAATAAAAACATTTACATTTATGGACATTCCTTTGAGCTTTATAGATTTCTATATAATGCTCAAAGGAATATCCATAAATGTAAAATTGATTCTACATGAAGATTTCTATTCTTTACCCGGAATCATTACTTTAAAGGTATAATTTAATAAATTAAGGAAAATATAAAAAAATTTACTGACAAAGCTATACCTTGTTTTGATATACAGATGACTTATTTTCAGGTGAAGTTTAAATTACATCAAAGTACACTTTTACTAATAAAATTAAAGGATAATGGTTAAATAGTTTTTTAACATAGATTTATTTCTAAAATCATTGGAGACATTGTAAAATGATTACTACTAAAACCATGTTATGTAAATGAATGCTGAAATTGAATACGTTTATACTAAAATGACTTTTAAAAAATGGAAAGAAAAAAAAGTGCTCCTTTAAAAAGATTGCATGCATAAATTTCAAGATGAAAATAGAAATATATCTCTTTTTCCTGAAAGTTTTTGTTGGTGAAGAATGCAAGAATGAATGATCACAAGGAGGACAATAAAACAATTTTGATGAATTTGTGCATTTATTCTCCGGAAGCAAGCAAGGGCCCTAAGGCAGAGGCGACTTTAACATTTCAACATACTCCTAACGATAAAAAATAGTTCGACACGTTATAGTATTAACAAATACCAACAAATATTGTATTTAATAAAACACAGAAAAGTCATTTGACAAGTACGTATTATTATCATCAAACTATAAATCATTCGGAAAGTATTGTTAGTAATTCGTAATTATTAAAGAACACTAAATTCGCTAATAATTATTTCAATTGATGCTGTCCCTAGGCAAGAGACTAGCGAGTCTTTATCAAAAATCTGCCTCTACCCGAAGGAAAACCGGAGAAAAAACCCAGGCCAGGATGGGGCTACAGAATTAATAAACACAACCGTGCCAGGGTTGAGTACATATTCAACTAAATTTATACGAATAATAAGACATAATACAAGCATGCAGGAAAATAGTTTAGAAATTGTTGTCAGATATTTCGAAAGTACTACAACAATGGCGTGATAAAGTAAAAGACGGCTTTAATTTTTATTAAAATCAATAAATTATTTTACAGTGTAGAAGCACTGGAGCAGAAGGTAGCTTTTAACCATGGAATTGAAGAGATTCAATTTAATAATATCTTTTATATTTTTGGATAGGGAATTATATAGAATGATTCCTGAATGATACAGCCCTTATTGGCAAAGCATGGTTGACACACTCGGACAATGAATATTATTCTCATTGAATATTGTGTTAGGTAACAAAAATGAAACAATAACTGATTTACATCTACAACTTCTATTCAACCTGCTTCCATAGTTTATTGTACACACCCTTCAAGCACAACTTTTTAGTGTTCCTCCACCTTTCAGGCAGTGGCATATTCCTATTGCAAAAACTTATCTTGTAGAAGTAACTTCTTTATGACTTGACTTGATATATAACTGCAAGGTATTATTGAATTTATTTTCTCTTAACTAAAAACAATTCTATTTTTCCCACAATAATGTATGTCAAGTGATGATCAAAATGTAGCAAGCTATTGATGCTTATCGACATGGAGCGATAGGAGGTAGGAGGTAGTTATTTTTAGTAGGTGGGCCGGTTAGCTGTGTTCACCAACAACTTGGCCCATGTGGAGGGGTTAGTACAAGTGGTTAGTAATAGTTACTAATAATATGAGCAGTAGGAGGTGGATAGAAGGAGGGTTCACTTTTCAGTAGCCACAGCTATATAAACTGGGACATTAATGTGAAAAGCTACAACTTTTTACTGGACCCACCGGGAATTGAACTCAGGATGACTTGGTGGAGAGCAAATACGCTAACACCTTCACCACCAGAGGGGTAAACACAGTTAAAGCACATATAACTATATGGAGAACCATAAGATAATTTACATTACAGAAGCAAGCAACATCTCATCCCCTCAATTCCAATCAGTTCCCAAAGAAAACTGCAAAAAAAACACCCAAGTCAGAATGAGATCTCAGGTACGGTACTATAACTACAAACAATTATAAAGTGAACTGTTGAGAAAAAAATAACCATAAATTTTATTTTATCAGGCATGTATTTTAAGGATATTATAAAAAAAAAAAAAAAAACCCTCTCATTTCAAGAACAAACACATGCCTAACACAAGCATGAATGTAAATGAAATCATCACACTAATATTTTTTGTGACAAAACCATTCATATTACAAAAATATTCCATTATTTATACATTTAATATCTCAATTCACATGTTTTATATACAGAAAGTCTGAATGAATTAAACTAGGTATGATTTTGTGTGTGGAAGTTCATTAATCACAGTAATTCTTTAAAGTCAAACGTGGAACAATATTCATACTCTGCAACTCTTGGAATAAAAGTTTACAAGCATATGGTATTTCTATAGAAGAAACAGCAGCACTGGATTGACAACTGTGACACCTGGAAGTAGAGAAGATATTTAGTAAACAGATGCTACAATACTGGTAGAATATATCAAACATTATTCTGTGTGACTTTCAAACATTCTCATTATCTTCAAATCAGTACTAACATATTACTTTATTATAAAACTGACACAAAAGGACATGTCATACAATAAAACTGGACTGTATCACAGACCTGAATTACAATACCATACATGAAAAGATAATGGCAACATAGGGAACAAGATAAGAAACTTAACCACTTACCACCCAGAATATGCAAGTAACCCGCACTGGTTACAAACATCTATATTAAAGGTGTCACTTGAAATCATCAACCTTTCAATTAGCAGCATACTAAAAAAGAGAACTTAAAGAGTTTTAATACAAAACATTGATTGAAATTTGATTTTTTTAAATGAGTTATCAAGTTGAATAATCAAGTATTTAAATTATACTTGCAATAGGCTTACAGTTACTTTGTATAGATATTATCTCGTTAATAAACAATTTTAAGAAACTAAAGTCTATTTCATCACCTTCACCGTGTTTTTGTATTCAATATTATTATATTTACCCGAATATAGTCCCTTCCTTCTTTTTCGAAAAATCGCCCAAAAATCCGTGAGTCAACTATATTTTGAGTTTAGAATGGGAAATCGCTAATTCGGTTTCGTGGGTGAAAGTGTCTTTAGTGAACACCCGCCGTATACATAACATAACACAACACAAACAAGGATAGAAAATAAATGAAGGAGGGATTTGATGCTTATTCAAAGTGTAAGCCGATCTGGTTCATGACATCTAGGAATGACTTATCGCCGTCTCCGTGCGACCATGACACACAATTTTGCCAAGAGACGGGTATCTTCTTTGACACAACAAAAGTTGGGTAATCAAAGGTGCTTCGATGCTAACTTCAAACTGAGAGTTCTAAATTATGCTCGGGCATATGGCAAGTAGTGGCACGAGAAATCCTCAAGATAATACTTGCCAGAGCCAACCATTTTACATGGAATTTTGAATGAGCGCTTCTCTTTAGAAAAACCTTTTACTCAACTTAATTTTTTTCTTCTTCTAAATTTTGCCTCCTAAAATAAGGAGGAAACTATAGTTGGGTAAATACAGTATTTTGAGATTCAGACAGAAATGCAATTAGAACATCAATAAATTCATTACTTGATGCGAGAACTGCAATAAGCCTACCAACACCGAAATATGAGAACCAAAATAAGATGAAGATGAGGGAACATCTCTCGTAGTTGTAGAACTTGAATTTTATCTTAGTAAAATAATTACAACGAAGTTACTACAATAAAAATGTTTACTCTCGAGAGCCTAATTACAGAAAAATTTAATTAAAGGTCTCTCCCACAATCTCTCAGGTCATAGCATAACGAGAAAACAACATTTTTCATACTAAAATCTATCAATACCTGGCTCCGTATCCTATCAGACAATCACGTTCCATTTCTCCTAATCGTAATCCACCTTCTCGACTTCGCCCTTCTGTTGGCTGTCGTGTAAGTACAGCTCGAGGACCACGAGACCTTGCGTGCATTTTATCTTGGACCATATGTTTTAATTTTTGATAGTACACCTAAAATAATTTTTAAAATAATCAACTCTTATGTTCATAGCATCCCTAAGTTAATATTATATTATTACGTAACATCATTAACTACGCTCTTCAGTTAACTGCATAACCCAGTGTTGACGGAGTATGAGATAACAAAACAGAAGTGTTGCAAATAATCTCAGCAACCCCAAAAACTCAGATTCCCGTCAAATTCGAGATTCGTGTTATTCATTTTAGCCAACCCCTTTCCAATCCTTTCCCTTTCCTTGTATGGATACTTGGTGTGTATCCCTCTGGGGCCTAAATTTCTACAGCATTAAGAGTGTCACTATATATCTCATTGACCCCAAAACCTATAGATTCGATTAACTTTACACATCTCCCTCTTCACTTGCCATACCTAGGGGTCCTAAAAGGGCAAATTTGTCCATAGGGAATTGCAACAGTAATATTAATCTTATTTTGACATCAAGTATGCAAAATTTTATCAAGAAGTACAAAATTCTACAATAAGGAGAGGAAAATGGGGGATAGGGTTGTTTTTTTGAAATCTCATTTACAAAGCAATGTTCATTTTGTTTTGAAGGTCAACTATGCAAAACCAATGGAATTAACTGTCAATTTAAGGGAAAGACAAAGTCCAGAACACTCCTCTTTTTACACATACAGATCATCAGCATTATTTAGACTGAAAATAGCTGATGTACTTAATTATTGTATTAACTCAACTGTGAATTCCTGAAGTAATTCACATAGCATTCCACTTTTCTTTTGTGAGTACTACCATCACTTGTTACAATAGAAAACCAAATATATTGACATAGGAAAAGCACTATTATATTCCCAGATCCATTTGAACCAATATATCTAACAATAGTTCTAATTGATTACTCCTCAACTTACTGACAATCCATTAAGTTTGAATTTTTTTTAGTACATATGAAGTGTTAATAAACAATTAGTCTTCTTTGGGTTACCAGGAAATACTTATCTCACAGAAGTAAGGTTCTCACAGTGTTATTTTACAAAGAAGTTGATTGAACTTACAGGCCCAGAATAAATGTATGCTAAGTATGATTCACCAGTAGTTCCAGAATAAAAGTAATCTTTTCCTTGATAATTGTATCCATGTTTTGTTAGTTCATTGCAAACATCTTCTACTTTAGAGCCACCAAAAGCTAAACAGATAATAATACAAGTATACAATACACAAACACACAAAAATAAAAGCAATTCAACACATATATTTCTCAAATCATGACAATACCAGTTCCATAATGAAATTTTCCATCTAGGACTCCAGCTTTTCCAGCCAACAACTCCATCAGTTTACCAACAGTCATTCTAGATGGGAAACCATGAGGGTTCATGATCATATCCGGACATATTCCAGCATCATTGAAAGGCATATCTTCCTGCTCTACAATAAGACCTAAAAGAAGACGAAAGGAACAAAATAATAATGATAAAGCTAATCATTTATCTCATTATTATACTTAATTTCATATCACTGAATAAAATTCCTTTTTACAAAAATGGCAATGTCAGTTTCTTAGCGATGTTAGTTTCAAACCAGGACTGCGGATGGTTTGAAAATGTAACTTTGTTACTAAATTGCATTTGCCATTTTTATCAGTGGAAAATAATATTTAGAGATAGAAAACAATGTAGTGTTTGTTATTTGCACATAAAATGTAGTATTCCAAAGTAACCCACATTGATAAATTACCTAAACTCATCATCAGTTGAAATATAGGACTCCTACCTGTTACACCTTTCTGACCGTGCCTGCTGCTGAACTTGTCACCAATTTCTGGTCGTCTTGTTTGACGTAACAAAATTTTAATCAAATTGGAATTTTCACTATCAGATGATACCATCACCTTTTCAATATAGGATGGCACGGGGCATTTGTATTGTATAGGAACTTCTATGTATTCTGGTTGTGATTCAATACTGTTAACAGGATTCTGAGTCAATGATGGCATGGATTTGTTAACTAACACCTACAAATAAGAAACCTTGTTATTCATAAAAATAATTTACAGATCTTTCAAATATAAGAAAAGTTTTATAAGTCAATACCTGTCGATTTTCCACCTTTTCACCAGGTGAACAAATCCCATCTCTATCCAAAATGTCATGCTTAAAAATAATTTTTCCTGTAGTTGAGTCCATCAAAGGACCTAAAATTCTATCAAATGATCTATTTGCATATCGTTTTAGGGTACACTTTGCATTTCGATATACTAGACACCGACCATAGCCTGAGAAAATGTTATTGTTTTTAGTAAAATCGTAACAAAAATTTGTATGTGTCACAGTTACTGGAACAGAACATGAAACTAGATAATTTCAAAATATCCATTTCCTTACCCCTGTCAATGGATGCTTTGTTAAGTATTAATGCATCTTCAATATCATAACCGCTATAACTCATGACAGCTATTGTTGCATTTTGGCCCGCTGGGAGCTTGTCAAAATTAATTAATTCAATAGTCCTTGTTTTCACCATAGGAATTTGAGGATATACAATATTGTACATCAAAGTGTCGATGCGATTCCTCTGATTATAACCAATAGTGCCTAGAAGCAAACAAACTATAACAATTTTTTGTACCAGAGCCACTAAAACTACAAACTGAGTTTTAAAGTGCCACCTATCAGAATAAGAAATTATCCCTGTACAAGAACTTGTCTTGTTCGTGAACTCATCACTTACTAAAATACTCATATTCATCAACCTAGAGTGCCACCCACACTTTGTTAAGAAGAGCTGCACTATTCTGGAATACTTTTATACAGTTTCCTTTCCAAAAATGTAAAATATATCATTAAATTGAATCTCTTTAAATCCACAGTTTAAAAAATCTTTCTACTGCACCACTGCTTCTACAATGTAAAAGAAGTAGCTGATTTTAATAAAATAAGTTAATTTGAGTTTCAACTTTCCACTAAATATCATTGATTAAAATAAATCTAGTTAATATTAAATAATGTTTATTCCTTTTATACTTTTTCATGCTATTGCAATAGCACTTAAATACCACAGATAAAAATAGAAAATTATTTTTATTCATAATATTATTGCTTTTTATTCTTCATAAATATTTTATTTGTACTTGACCTTGGCACAGTTGTGTAGTTATCTTTTTTCTCCCCCCATTTTCCTTTGAGTAGAGGGGGATTTGGACCTAGGGAGAGTAGCACTTGTGACATCAATCTTACACATCAGTTATTAATCTCACATTTTAAGTGATTGTAAAAATTACAACTCTTTAGCAGTATTTTTAGAATATTTTTAAGTATTGATATAAGTAATTATTCAATAAATAACTGTTTTTTAAATAATGTATTGGAAATATTATATCTATTTCTTACATATCCTGTAGATATTACGATCAGCAGCTAAGTATTTTTATTCATATTTTAGGGAAGGCATATATTATGATTTTGCCTCAGGGTGCAGAAGCGTTAAACCCACAACTGCCTTTGGGTCCTTTTATGGGTTTGGATTGATGGGACAATCTCTTTCTTGATTCTGGAGAGTTAATTAATACATTATCCTTCCTGTAGTAAAACACATTCATACCTCCATAACTATTCTTTATTGCAATTCATTTAATGATATGAACAAATGACCTGAGTTTGAAGCAGACAATTTATTATTACAAAATTTAGAATACAAATTATATAAAACCATTCTAAAAGTAAAAAGAACACTACGTTTCATCTCTGATGAGAGATAATCATCAGGTGTGCTAGTTGAGTGCTAGTAAATGACAGTTTCCTATCTGTTTTCACGCTGTTTTCAGTTACATATGAGTACTGAGCTAGCACACCTGATAACATCTCACATTAGAGATGAAATGTAATGTTTTCACATATTAAGTGTTTTTTTTACAATTTGTATTCTAGATTGTGACATGCAGTGAATTTATTCTGATTCAATAAAAACTGTTGGCTAAAAACTCAGGTCGTTTGTTAATATTATTATTATGAATAATTGAAGACATCAAATAATATCATTTATTTCATTTTGTAACACACAATTTTCAATCAAATGATTTCACATAAAAACACAATTCAAACTGGTCCCACAACAGGTCCTAAAGTGTGTCCATGATGTTCACATTAGCTCCACAATGACAATCCTTGAGCAATAGGGGCAGAAGATGTGGCTAGCATCTCGCTCTGACTTTGACCACAGCATAGACTCGGTACCCATTTTACAGGAGTCTGAGTAAACTAGGGAATGTCTAAATATTGAGGTTCGACGAAGAATCCCATACCTCACTGGGGATCAAACACTAGTCATCCAGTCTGCTGCTCAGCACCATGCTGACTCCACTCAGTTCAATGATTTGTAATGTAATTATTTCAGTCACTTACGTTAGTTGAAAATTACTCAAAAATATAAATCTGATTTTTAATAAAGGTACATATTTTAAGGAAGACCCCCCTTCTTGATACAATCCTCAGGAAGTACATTCCACACATTCACAATTGAAGTGGATAAGATAAGTTACCTAGAACTAGTTTTCTTTTTTTAAACATAAATACAGATTTTTTTAAATATTCAGTACTCATTCATAGTTGTTTATTATTATTATATCAGAAACAGGAAACTTATGCAATTCCAAAAAATTACTCAACTGTATCATTTACATAAGAGAATACAATTTTTGCAAGAGTGCAAATGATTTTCAATGTGATTCATGATCTCTCTATCTAGTCTCCTTTCAATATTTTAAAACCTGATAGTTGCAGATAATAACAACCACAATTGTAATCTGCACTAAAAACAATATGTAAATGAATTTCTTACCCATTGCTTGTTTTCCCATAGCACACTGATACGTGTTACGAGGACTCTGATTATGGTGGGGATAAGGTACTAATCCAGCACACACTCCCAACAATGTGAATGGTTCTATTTCAAGATGAGTCGTATACTGTTTATCAATACTATTTTCTGATACAGCAATATAGCTATCATTTTCTTCATTGACATCAAGATACTCAATCAACCCTGGAAAAGAACATAGATTTTATAACAATTTATCCTATAATTTCCCTTAGAATGTAAAAGTGATTCATGTATTTGTTTAATTTATTACTAAAGATGTTATTAGCCAATTCTCTAATACTGGCTTCTTATATACAGTGGAGCCTCTAACTCGAAACGTGTTAAGTCAAAATACTCTGTAAGACAAAGAAATTAGCCATTCCCTTCCTTTGAAGTACAAAAATCCTACAACTCAAATTATTTAGACGCTATAACTCGAATATGATTTCTCTATGATGTACTATCCATACGTATTACGGTCTCTAATTCAAACTACAAATCTAGCAGACTCCATTACTCGAAAAAGCAATATGTAAACTTTGCAGCCTCTGTAAATTGAAATTCTTCTCGCAAGATTCTTTAACTCCAAGCAATACTTTCCTTGTCATCAATAACCAATTCCAAAAAATTATTTTGTACTTTCATTGAAAGATGTATTGATATCGAGGACAATATATTTAGTATCTAGTTTGCAATCAAAAATACAATTGAATTGTCAATTGTGTTAATTCCTTGACTCAAAAGAAAATTACAGATTTCTTTTAATATGTGTATATTTTCATGTTGTTCCTTTACCATAAAGAAATCTGTATACATGTAATTATGTACAATACAAATGTAGTAAAATAAATCTGTATCAGTCGAATTTTTATTGTCTCATGACTCTATAACTTGAATAACTACAGTGGAGCCTCTATAAGTCAAAATTGATAATGTTAAAAACCTTATCTCAAAGTCCTCTATAACTCAAAACTTATAACCTTTCCCTTAAAGTTCGAGTTAAAGAGGCTCCACTGTATTAATGACTCCTTCATTCTACATTTGAGAATTATAATACTCTGTTTACATTTACTAATATTATAAAAGATATGCATCAATAAATCATTAGTACATATGATAGTAATTCAATACATTTAAACAGTAATATTGTTTAACTGTGTGTGACTTATTCAGAGACCCCAAGTTTATGAAGATAAAAAAATGAAACAAATACAGCAGTATGAAAAATCATTACATCTCATCAAAAAATAACACCACACAAAATAAAAACTTAGATAATTGGTTAATATGAAGCAATGAACAAACAGATCTAATGTAATACACAGCACAAAACACAACTACCTACAACAAAAAATTGTGAAAAAAAACAAAGAATGTAATGAGTGACCACAGTAAATTTCTTCATCTGTCCAAATTTAATTAGCCTAAAATATTCCATTCATCTTTGTTCAGTATTTCTCTTTTTCTGACCAATGAATAAACAATCTTGACACATTATTCTTTATAAGCATAAAATCATGTAACCGATTGAAGCCTTCTAAGTAACATTTTCACTCTCAAATGAGTAAGTTAAAGTGGTGTCCAAAGTTGCTTTATTTTGAGGAGTTAAGACTCTTGGGCATTTACTGGTAATTTGTTGTCACTTTAAGTTGATCCAGTGTTAGTGAGAGAAATTTAGGGTTTCTTGTTGGTCAAGGCAATGCATTAACATTTGAAAGTATATTTGGATTGCAGTATGGATCCTGTTTCAATCTTTCAAACATAAATGGTGAAAAGCAACAAATATGTGAAACACTGAAATGCAGCAGACACTGGATACTGGTGCTGGTCTGTCATAAAAAAATTAAAAAAACATATCTGCAATCAAGTTAACTATAAATTTCTGGAGTCTGTAACTTGATGCGTTTCTGTTATAATGAACTTTCAATATTATCAATAAATTAGATCCAAATAAATAATATAAACAATAACCATAAACATTTCAAACAGAGAAATTAAATTAAAATTATTAAATATTATTAAAAATATATTACCATCACACAGAAAATCTTCAAAACTTCTCACTCCCTTTAATAACTGGTCGATGTGTTTCTGAGTAACTAGAGGTCGCCCCTTCTCAACTATAATGTAGGGTCTAGAAAGTTACAAGACTTCCGGTTAATTCCTTTAAGTCAAGAGCAAGAGTCAAGTTCGTTGTCAAGTAAATTCATGGTAATTCAAATTAAAGCATCTGTTTGGAACGCTCTGGATGGAGAATCCATCCACATAATTCCTACAATGTTGGAGGAAGTACTTTAATTTACAATTTTTATGCTTGTACAATGATAGTAAAAGAAATTTACCACAAAGTAAAAATTGTCCATTAAATAATATTCTGATTTCATTTACTTGAGTACATTGGCAGGTGATGGATTATTGGAAAATGAAAGTAGTATGGTATAATTTATCTCATAAGGAATTGTAACAATATCTTGATATATACTTGATAATAAATAACTGTTCTTAGAGTAAAATAGAAAAATTATTGATTAAATGATACATACCTACAAAGGCGACCACTATCAGAACTGATATAAATACATCTATGGATGTGATTTGGATAAATAGATATAAATCCATTAATCAATCCACGGCGGCGCATAGTTCGTATTACCCAAAGAAGACGATCATACTCACGGATCACTCCCAATATGTTTCCTGACAATAATAACAAACCATTAAACTCTATTATAAATAGGAACATTAAATAAGAATGCAATAGGGTAACTACCATTTAAGAAGACAAGATAATTATCAGGACTTGCTATTTCTTCACCACCCAGTAATGCAATATCTTCAACACCAGCATTATACGCCAACTGAGCAATTGCAGGTTCCTTTACTTCAGTCGTAATGTGAGTCATAAGAGCCAAATTTTTCACCAAACCACAAGCCTATAAAAAAATTAAAAACTTTTATAAGTACACCAAATGATTATTATATCAATGTTTTTTATTTACTATTTGAACACAATCGAAGAGGTCATAATGCTAATCTTAAACAGTGGTCTTCAACCTGTACAGAATAATTATTGTAATCCACAAATAAGCATTTATGAACATGAAATAAATAAAAACAAAATTATACAACAAACAAACAAAATATTATAAAATAAGTTTAAAAAACAAGTATTGTACTCTAATAGAAGTGGCTCTTTACTAAATGATTGAAGACCCTGTCTTACAAATTTTCTACAAGTAAAAATACTTTCATTCCACATTGCTAAGTTGCATAAAGCATTTATTGAAGCACTTTCTACCTTTAAAATATTTGCATTATTTTAACATTTAACATTTTAACTCAATCAAGAAATTTCCAGAAAATATATTAGGGGTATGAGGAACTTTAGTTTTAATTATATTACCTCTCCTTCAGGAGTATCAGAAGGACACATCATGCCCCATTGTGATGGCTGCAAGGAACGTGGACCTGATACTTTCCTGGTTTTCTCAAATTGAGAATTCACACGTGTCATCATTCCCAAAGCAGATATGTATGACAAACGAGATAATACCTGAGTAACACCCTGCCTTTCCATCTTAAATCTTTTAATGGTCCAATTTCCCTGATGAAACAAAGAAATTCAAACAATACTGAACAAAAGTTATCACAGATCAAAATATTCTTCCAATGACATTGCCTTGCATTCGAAGAGACACATTAGTTAATCTATCTCTCTCTCTTCTCGATATCTGTTGTTCATTTAATTTAAATAATCACAGGCTGCAGGGAGAGCTGATTAGAATTTTTAGAGAAAAATCATAAGTGAATCTCATCAACAAAGACATGACACCATTTATCAAATAGACAATTTGTTTATATAAAAATAATTCCATTGCTAATCACTGTACAGTTGCATGCAAAAGATCTTGTCACATGGTCGGCCACATCGAATGTCTCTTGCAAGTCCTAAACAATGTAATAATGTCCTAAAGGAAAATGTCAAAGAAAAAAATGCCTTAAGGTTTTGTTATTTTTTATTAGTTTATAATACACTAATAAAAAATAACAAAAAGTTAGCAAAGTTTGGCTTCACATATAAACATTGTTCAAGTAACAGAAATAACGAGAAACCTGCATTGATGTACAGAAATGAATAGGAATAATTTTACGTGTATCACAAATTATGACATGAATAATATAATTGTGATGAAAGATGACTTGTGAAGCATTTGCACTATGTTATCACAAGTTAAACTGAAGTACAAAACATGGAAATAGTCTAAGGAAAAATACAGAAGCAGGTAATGTCAAATTCAACTAGTACAAATACATTTTATTACTGAATATTAAATTTTAATTTATGGAGAATAAAACTAACATAGGCATTTATGAACATCTTTGATTTAGGATGTTTTTCCCACAGATAATCTTTAAGGGACATTTCGACTGGACATTTTACCCATTGAAATTATGTTTTTAGACCTTTTTTCTCACGGATATTGTCCCTGATACATAATGACCTGGAAGGGACAAACTTGTGTCAACAGGACTAGGCACTCCTCGATCATTCTTAGCTTCATTTACAATGTTGCAGTCATAGTGATGTGCTCAAATGATTGTATTAGATGGAAGCAAAGAAAAGAAACAAATGTGAAAAACATTTTTATTTTCATCCAATGTTATTTCATTTTGTTTTATAAACTTAGGCCAAATGAAGTTCTTTGGATTATTTTAGAAAGTATAGTAAATTATTTAATGAACTTCTTGGAATTCCATCAATAAATTATATCTCACAGGTGAACATTTACATGATGGAGATTATTAAAGAATATGAAAAGATGCATTCTCTAAACAAGAGACTAGCTTCAAGGCAAGACAAAGAATTAAATATACTTCAATGTGAATTTGGAATTTTTTCTTCAGTATTTTTCCTAGCATATAAATAATAATAATAATAATAATTGATAAATTTCTGATTCAAAAAAGAAGAAACTGAAAGATCTTAAAAAACAAATCATTTCTGACCATTTTGTAATACTTCATTATCGTCAAAGATTATTTACTCAATTAATTTAAAAAACATTACTACAATTAGAACAAAACTATGCTCTATCGATACTGAAACAGTTCAAATGATGGAAATGTTTCACAGTCACAGTCATTTATGCAGGCAACTGTTAGTAAGTGAAGTTGATCATAAGTAGTAACAGATACATATAACTTTGAGGTAGTCCAATGCTGATGTAGCATTCTGTGGACCATCCATGTACAAGGAGCCCAAGTTAGCATAAAAATAAGCTTTCACTTTGCTGTTATTTACTAATGACTGCTTAGACAATCAGAGGGTGTCTCTAGGTACTTGTAACAACACATTAGTAAAATGTGTAAAAAAAAACATTAGAAAAAGTAATGACTGAAGGAATAAAATTTTGAAAACAAATTATCAGTGTTTCATTTCATAAACAAACTATATGTTCAAAATTTAAAAATATTTCTTTCATCTTATTTTGGAAAAACTATATTCATTAGTAACTATATTACTATAACTTCATTCATAAACTGAAATTATAAAGGGAACATGATAACAAAGTGTTAATTTACATTATGCAAAAATATTTTATGTCCCCCCCTCGAAGTTAAAAAAAATTATTGAAGACAGTAGTTATGAAATTTGAATAAAAACAGTATATTTGATAGAATATGCAATAAAAAAAATTAATGTACCTCCCCAATAAGAAACAAACTAATTTCAAAATACATATGTTTAATAACTTAAGACATAAAAGAAGTTAACATACAGTTGAAATGGCATTCACCAAACCATTTGTAATAAGATCTTGGCGCATGTGTTTCACTATATCAAATTGAGCAGCCTTCACCTTCGGTATATTCTTATCAGCAATTATTTTCAACTGAAAATGTAAAATGTAATATTACAAATACATTAAAATAATGTATATTAAACTCTTAATTAAAAATAAAACATTTATTGACTTCCATAGCGTAAGAAATAAGACAAATTTTCATTTTAAAAATTGTCACACATATAGTCTTGAGAGTAATTTTTCTTTTATTTAAATGTAAAAGTGAGAAAAATGAAAATTATGATTGTGGATCTAATTATATTCTTAGTCATAATATTTCATTCCGAGAGAATCTGTGTAAAGCAAGACAAAGAGGAGAGGATGCAGTGTGCAAAGGATAGAACATTAAGAAGAGAAAGGAAGAAATTGAGCACAGAGTTCAGAGAGAAAAGAATAAGAAGAAGAAATAGGGATATTATCTCTCTTTCTCTTCCAAAGAGGACTGTATTTGCTAACTTACAGAAGTGAAACTACTAACAAATTAAAATAGTCTGTTTTCACACTTCATGGGAAAAGTGGTTACAATAATTTTTGTAAAGAATCTAAATGATTAATAATTATTTATTAAGTGATAATACATAATAAAAAATGTCAAATCTAGCTTCTTCAGTCATATCAATGTTGTGCCAATAATATACAGAGTGAATTAAAATGATGTTACCACTTGGGAAGAATATGTATCTATTAACCATGCACCAAACATGTATGATATTCAACTTTAGCCCTATGAGCTATTAAACTATGAGTGCTACAAGCTTCAGAACTATTTTTTTTATAGGCAAGGTTCAATAATGGCTCACTGATTTACATTGGAGGAAAGAAGAGTTGTAGCAAGCTTGATGGAAGTGTATGTTTCACAGATTGTAGTCCATCGAATGTTTCAGGATCGATTTGCACATGACCCATCAAGCTGTTTAACAATTGGCTGCAGTTATCACAAGGTTGTGGAAACTGGATCAGTAGTAGACAACTCTCAAGGAAATGCAGGACATACAAGGTTATGAAGATGTGAAATGAAAATTACATCTGTACAGTCATAGTCCCGAGTCCTCCCTAGTCAACAAGATGGTAGTTTTGAAGCTGGGATTTACAGGTAGATGAATCAGTCTTGGTGAACAATTGCAATGTCCTCCACAATCATTGAACTTGACACTTCGTGATTTTTGGTTGTGGAGAATGGTCAAGTATAACTGGAAAATTAAATACAACAATGATCTGAAGGATTGAATACACGAAGTGATATTATCCATTCCCCTTGAAATGTGTTTACAGGCCATAAGTGCTAGTGTTAATCGTTGGTTTCTACAGGCCGAACAAGATGGCAAACAAGTTAAGAGACCAAAATGTAAATGACAAATAATAGAAACTTTCATACAATTCATTTAAATACACAATTCTTGTCCAGAAACATATCTACCATTTGAGTGGTAACTTAATTTTCAATCACACTGTACTTGCAGAATCAATCCAAGTGATCATGTGCTAGACAGTAATTACGTTTTTATAGAATCACTAGCTGATTACGCAATGTGGCCCAGGATTTTTCTTCTTTTGCTCAAGAAAATAATAAAATCTATCTATATTGTAAGATTAAAATACTTTTATTTACTGGTTTCTTAAATATATATATATATATATA
>NNCF01128654.1:133015-234280 GCA_002313205.1 Laupala kohalensis | reverse complement strand
GCCCCCACCCCCACCCAATTTCATCGACATATATCATCAAAACCATTTTCTATCTTTCTTTTCACACATTAAAAAATAAAAGTTAGGATATATTCTTCCTGAACATCTTAACTATATCCTTGCCAAATTTCATCACAATCGGTTCAGTGGTTTAGTTGTGAAAAGGTATCAAACAGGCAGACACATTTTCGCATTTCACATTTATATATTAGTATGGATTGAGGTATTGTATATACAATATAATACAATATATTATCACTTAAGGTCCAGGAGACCTAAATGAGTGTTAAGAAGTGAAATAAGTAAACGGAGACTCTACACTGTAAAACAGACTGTTATTATTACTAAAATAAAGAAGTTGCCAAGTGTTTAGTTGAGAGATCTTAATTTGTGGTAGCCAAAGAGTTTCGTTTTGCTCTATTTCTTAATCATATAGTAATTTAACTGTGGTGATTATACAAAGTTATCGGATACCTACATTTCACTTGCGAGTTTGCATTATCACATACTGGGGGTCCCTTGACAAAAATAGCACAACACAATCGATGTAGTCATTACCTCACACATAGCTGTAAAAATTGTTACTATTTATTGTGGTTGTGGTGAACACAATTTGGTATATGACATCCATATTGGTTTTTCAGTGTATTTATTTAGTGTGTCTGGTTCAAAAATTCTTCTATCGTGTAGAAAGGGCGAGCCTGCATCCATTTTACTAGGCGATTTTTGTTTTGCTTTGTGTCTTTCAGTTCTGGGGACAGTGAGTTGATGAATCAACCTCTCACATAAGTAGGCTGCTTTCTTTAAGAGAATTGGACAGGTTGGATGTCTATAACCACTTGTGTTTCTGGTTGAGTGCCCATGTTTCTTGTTATTTTTTTCAGGACCATAAGCATTCATATACAATAGAACCTCTATACTGAAGAGGGAAACTACTGTAAGAATTCCTAATTATTGACGTGTACCTCTGCAGGAGTCCCTAGGTCTTAAATTTGCTACAATTCGAACACTCCTCTTTTTTTTTTAAATTTTTTTTTAGAACTCTGCAGATTGGTCTTGCCCCAAACAGTAATGTCGTATCTAATATGTGACTGAGAGCACTGAAACTTCCCATAACCAACACTTCTTCATTTTATTTTACGTTGACATTAACTTCCCAAAAGAGCACAAAGGTCCCATGAATGTTTCACCGTATAGCAAATAAAAGGAATTACTGGTCACTTGCAAGAAAGTTACCCCGAAGGAATAAAATATGTTTTTCCTAATATATAAAAATTTGAAATATACACACATAAATTTCAAAGAAGCAACACAAACAAGTATCTAATAGAACAGACAAACCTTTCTTTATTTAACAAAATATTTTATCATCTTAAATTATATTATGATATCACCTACAGTATGAATAAAAAAAACATTAATGGAGAACATCAAGATAAATACCTCCCAATTAAATCTTTTAAATAAATCTTCAAACATTAAGCTTAGAAGAGATCCAGCCAATTCCAACCTCTTATTTCCATAATAGTCACGATCATCTATAATTTTTCCATTTATCTGAGCTTGTATGGTTCGTCTTATCATCAAAGCTAAGTAAGTAACTTTCACTTTAAAATTAAATTTTTCTACCTGTAACAGAAGAGTAAATGGTATACTAGTCCATTTAGGAGTCTGATAAGGGAAATTTTATCTCTTCACAATATAATGCTCAAGAGAATTTAGGTCCAAAAAACCTGTATTCTCTAGACAATCATCTATTAACAAGAAAATCATCTATTAATTGTACTTCATAAAACAAAATTTAAGATTAGCCAGGAAAGAAATTAAAAATACAATTTTTTTCAAAAATAACACTTTATGCACGGATGGTCAATAATTTACTAGTTAAATTATGTGTCACAAAAGGACAAAGTTTTTTAATAATAGCCATTCAAAAATATTTAAAAAATCTCGATTGTTTAATGTATTTATTATTTAACTAGACATCTCATTCCTAATTTATAATTTTCTTAAACTAAGTCAAAATTTAGTTTTAATTTTATATAAAATACAATTAGAATATAATGTTTTAATACCAAACTACATAACAAATATCAGTATAAAAAATATATTTATAATCAGACACACACAGGAACATGAGCCAAAACAGTGGTGGCAAGCAAGTCTCTTGCTTCATCAACTGGAGTTTTCTTCTCACCACCTCCAAATTTCTTTTGTTTTGTCTTTGCACCTATATAACTAGAGAGAGAAAAAGAAAAATTAAATTTAAATATTACTCTCATAACAAACATTGTTCATTTCAGATAACATATATTGTTTATTTCACAACAAACTTCACACCTCAAAGCTTGTGTTGGAGTAAATATATTGTGTTTGTGGCATTCTTCGACAGAAGCTATAAATTTCTCAACAATAGAAGGTTCTACTCCAACCATCTGGAATATTTCTTGTTCTGCCACAATGCCCATTGCTTTAAAAACAATGGAAACTGGTATATCCTATAGGGAACAAACAAACAAATACATAGTATCCTCAATTATTTTCAACTAACTGTTTTAATATTGTGATAGGTTTTGTGTACAAGTCATTAAGAAGAACACAATCTCAATTACTTCAGTATGATTGGACATCTTCCTCAGGGCTTGTACTATCCTGTATTCTTAACCTAATTCTCCTTACATGTGAATCTATAAATGCACTAAACATGTTACGTCGAATGAAAATGGGAGACGAGACCGGGGATCGAACCCGGGACCCCGGTCTCGTCTCCCATTTTCATTCGACGTAACATGTTTAATCTATTACCTGGCGGTGAGGTTCACCGCAATCTAAGAGATTTCTATGTCTATAAATGCACCTTTGAATGGTGCTTTATCCAAAATTTGGATAGGATATACACTCATTTTGTTTTAAGCCTTTAAAGACGACTTCCATTGAATTTTCAGAATTTAGATATACATTTTAGGGATTGTTACTAAGCTTTAAAAGTTTGAAATATTTTTCTAAATTTTATAGTATGGCAGCTAAAATGTATTTAAAAAATCAGAAATATTCATGGAAGTCTTTATTTATGGCATAAAACAAAATGGGAGGGTCCCATCCAAAAATTGAATTTTTAAGAACCACCCTACTGTATATACTAGAGAGAATAAGAAACAAAATTTAATGTAGCAGATTGCATTCTGGCCCCAGAATATTTATCTGGTTATCAGAAATGTGCTAAATGTTACCACAGTATTGCAAGCTATGGTCTACAAAATTATTTACCAAGTTGAATGTAGCAGAAATAGTTAACATTCAAAATGATGATGGGTAAATGTCACACCAATACTGTAAATCATTCGAGATACTTCTTGTGAGATACACTGGATTTCCTATTTAAACCTAATTTTTAGAGACTGCTAATTCATCAACATCAAAATATTCCCAAAATCACACTTATAAGGTTCACCTGTGGAACACTTATTGACATGGAATAATGCTGCAATACAAAAATTTACTACAACCATCTTTTCAAAGTGCGTAAGTGCTAAAACATTGAAAACACTGTTACTGATATCAGTTTTCACATAAACTCATAAGTGAGTAAAGAAATAATGGGTGATAAAATCTCTTCAGTATACATAGAATTCCATTTAAATTGTTTGTAAATAGTCAGTATGAAAAACTAACTTCTTAACAAAAAATAATATTTGTACAATTTCACAAACATCTGTTATAAAAAAGCATCTACAAAACTGAATAAAGAAATTATTGCATGCATGTAAATTAAACGATACACCCACAGAAGTATTACATAAAATAATGGTTATCAAATAAAACTTTCTCCAAATTGTTCATGAATTTACACATCTTCAAATTTATAAAATATCCTTTAAGTCTACCATTGAAAAATGTCTAAAATCATATATTTTATTGAAAACTCATAAACCAAGTTAATTTAAAAACCACTTATGCAATCTACGTAATTAACACATTCTTCATTAATATCTAAAACCAACTTATTTTATTTTGAGCAACCTTAAAACATATATTTGTAATTTTAATTATAATAAATTTCTTGGATATAATTTCACGACATTTTGCAATATTTTTAGCTTATAAATAGCATAATACATATTATGTATGTAAAATTTCATTGAAGGCACACAATCATGCAATTTCATATCTGAAGTGGGTTTCCTATTCTTCTACAAATTTTATCAGTATTCTATTTCATTTTAATTTTCTAGCTTTATTCTGCCTCTCCTTGGTACATCTACACTGGTAAATAGTTTTCAAAGGTGAATAAATGAGGCAGAGAGGTTGAGAGATATTATTTTCCTGAGTCTGTACCAACTTTTAACAGAAAAATTGCTTATTCAGATGTAATACATACTACTTACACTTTCGGTACATAAAATTTAAAGGAAACATTAGAAGAAGTTATGAACAATTTTTCAAAATTTTATCAAATTGACAAATGGACAGGTGAAAGGTCTTACCCCTTCCCTTTTTCCCTTCAACTCCTTTTCCAATACCAGGGACACCCAAAACCTTAATTCTGTGAAAATTCTCATGATTGAATCTTTTCGCAATTACAATACTTTTTCTATACAACATATATGAGAAAGTAAAAGGAAGATTTGCTACATACATATTTCAGTAATTCCCAACCATACCATAATAAACCATTACAGAAGGTATTTAAAGAAGAAATAATTAATTGTACTCACATCTGTTAATGTATTATGACGCAAATAGTATTTTCCATTTTTCACAACAACATTAGTTCTAGATTTTTTTTCCTGGGTACTACTAGTCACTTGACACTGTACATTCCCTTTACTATCTTCTTCCACAATAATACGATTCCTTGACATCTGCTCTTGGATTAATATAACCTGTAAAAAGAATAAGGATTATAAAAGAAATACAAGTTTAGAAAAAAAAATTTCATTCAATAAATCTTTTTTCTTTTTTCTAATTTTGGTGCAAAGTATGCAAGAATAAATCTATTTACTATACCAATTTTACAGCTTCAAAATCATTTTCTTTGAAAAAGTATTACAAATTATAAAAAATACCTCGCATTACTTTTTGACAAATAAATTGCTGAGAACTCATGTTCTATCATTTCTGAAATATCAAAGATATATTTTACAAAAACTAGTTAAAAACACTATCTAATAACATTTACAAGCAATGACAATCTTCTACATTTATTTGTACTTCCACACAAATGACTAAATAGACTATCCCTTTAAGTACAACTAAATATTGTTACTGAGAAAAGTTAATATATTTCTTTTTATATAAAACTAATTTTCCTTAAGAGTATCCTTTCTACGAATTCCAAATTCTAATTCTAATATTCGGTCCTTGTTCAAAATTTTCAAGTCAAGGAAGATGAATAACTCTTAATTTAAACATTCAAAGTGAATTTTATTATTTGTTCTCGCACGCTGAGCAATTTTTTAGCACCTTCAACAAATTTCTTATTTACAACACAGAAAATGACATTCACGCACTGGTACCAAATTATGAATAGATTTACTGACACGAGTTTCAAAATTATTCTGAAACGAGGGGATATAGTATTGTTAAGCAAAACTCTTGAAAATAAAATTTGTCAATTTTTAAAAATTTTAATATCTCCAAATTTTTTTTGATATGATCTTTTTCTTAGCAAACAGAAAATTTGTTGACTTTTCACTGTTTCATTTACCTCCAAGATAAACACTTTTGAGAGACTGACATTAATTCCTACACACTGATCAGAATTAATCAAGATATTATGCTGCTATTGTAATCATCAAAATTCAAAATAATAATTTTGTTCACTTTGTCAGGTTTTGATAAACTACAGGCCTGAAGGAAGAATTCTCTTGTGATCATCATTTTTTAATGTATTTAATTTATCAAAACTTTTTCACATCTACATGTATGCAATGCATTTCTTTTAAGTTTTGAATAGCGAACTCTATGTAATATTACATATTCTTTCTGGTTATTATGGTAAATACAAGATTCTTTTCAGTTAAATAGGTGAATCATGAATAAATAAATTTTTCATGAAATGATATAGTTAGGTTAATATCATGGAAACAAATTAAAACAGTTTGCCATTTGTGGTAAAACTTTTGAAAACAAACTATGTAAAGTAGTAAATTTTTTCTCTTTAAAGAATTATATTTATACCCATATAATTCAACAAATTGAAGGAGAAAAAGTAATAATCAAAATATTTTTAATTAATACAAAATACTTAAATTATTTTTTCTTTCCACACCAACAGTAAATGAAATATATATATATATATACTCAAACCTTCTCTTGTCCTTTTACAACAAAATAGCCACCAGGATCATGTGGACACTCATTCATCTTTGCTAATTCAATGAAAGTTCTACCAGTCAGAACACAATTTGAACTTCGGAGCATAATTGGCATTCTGCATGAAAAGGAATAAATATAAATATTTATACAAGAAATATATTGTATTCAAAGGAAGTAATATAGTAAGAAACAAAATAAATAATTATAATACAAGAACAAACAATAAACAAAGCAGAATGAAAATGAATACATATCACAAGTATGTGATAACTTTTGGTCAGGTTAACACCCCTGCGATCAAAGTAAGGGTCCCGGATTGATTCCCAGCTCATCACCATTTTCACCTGACCGAAAGTTATCACATATCTTCTCCATGTGTAGTGTACACGGAAGAAATATATGCAAATCACAAGTAATCCACAATCAGTTGGTCATTCACTTTAATTAAAAACTGTTATCTGTCCTGTACACTCAAACTACCAGAAGCTTAGGTTTTAAACTATATCTATAAATATTTCTATACAAAATTTGAGTTTTTCCATAGTTTAAGCTCATTGAAACAGGTCTAGTTTTATTCTTGTTTCTCTTTATCTTTCTAGCTAATTCTTCAGCTGGTCATTGAGTTCCATTTTGTAATTTTTATCATTCTTATCTTTTGTTTTATAGGTCATAATTAGAGTTAATTGTATTGCAATTATATGTTTTTATTTGATCAAATAACTAAAAAGAAAACTAAAAAAGAAGAAAACAGAAACTTCAATCTGTATTTTCAAACTGAAAACAAATATAGTTGTTTTCAAAATTCACAAATAGAGTACATTATTTATTTCAAATAATATATTTTTCATAATTTTTTTATGAATTTATTCTTTTATTTATAACAGTGACTTGTATAAATTACATGAAACAATCTTCCAAAAACACATGAATGTTCATTTCAGTAATTAGGAAAATAATTAATAATTTAACAAGTGATAATTTAAAAATTTCTTGCCTTACTCATTTATTCATTTGTTTAACAAGAAAACAACAATTCTTGTCACATGGAAAAATCAGTACATAATTAACAAAATTTAACACACCTGAGGATGAAAAATTCTCATGACAAATAGAAAATGAGACTGTGCACAGTGTCGAATTGTCAGCTACACGGAAAAGAAATGGAGAAAACAATATAAAACTTAAGAAATTGAGTTAATCCATTCTAAATAATTATACAAAATAATTTAGTGAATAACACAAATATAGGATCGTTGAAGAGCATTTCCCAACAATCGGGGGAACAAGAAATATTATTAAAGCTGGTGGACATGCCAGCTTTAATACGTGCCTTACATACAACACTTACAGCTTTAATACAACACTTACATGCCAGCAGCAGGTAAAAGCAACACTTCAGTGGCAAATAGACAATGATCATCCCTAACGTGCACAAAAGGGAAGATAGCGACACAAGAGAGTAGAAAGAAAATGCTTGGAAGAAAGAGCAATACAAACAACAGAATAGAGTAAAATAATAGAGAACATATATGGACATGTATTGATGGGATGGGTATTGTAGGCATGGGGTAGAAGTAAACAAAATTGTAAAACAGAAATTCTATAAATTAGAACTATTCGATGCATCTAAAGTTGTATAAATATCCAGATGTGTAAGTTTATTAGCTATTTTACCTTTTAAAGATTGAGGGAGAACAAATTTGGTCAGGTTATCTAAAAATACCCAAAAATTAATTTTCATTCCCTAAATGAATTGGGAAGCACATCAATATGGTCTTGGGTATTCAGAATTAAATTCATTATGTAGAATAGTTTTAATATAGAATAATTTAGCAGTAAAAAATTATTTCTAAGATTTTTGCTTTCCCTGACATTGTTTACACTCACATGTGTTCACAATCAATTTGACACTAATTCTTGTCATGCAAGTTGTTAAAATGCTTATGCTACAATGTAAAAGTATCAAATAATTTTCAACCGCCTCAAATAAATGATTTTCTTAACTTTGGTGTCTTAAGTTTCTTATTTATCATTCAGTAATAACTTGAGTTTTTCAGTTGTCAAATAAAAGGTATTTTAATTATTACGAGCTGTCATGTACAAAACACTGTAAAACTTCTAGGGGGTAATACAGCATAACAATTGCTTCGTACAGATGTTTCAAAGCAAGAAAATTGGAAGATATTACAATAATATTTCAATAACTAATATAGTAAAAAGATTTTTCAATTAAATAATAAAATTAAAGTTAAACATGGATCTACACTCATTATTTGAGAGTTACACTAACTCCTCATTCTGACTGCTCTCTCTGTGGTTTATGGTAACAACCAGGTAAGTGTAATTTTTGTTTTCAAAACATTTTTCTGTTGTAACATTGGCATTTAACTTTGATAGAACACGCTATATATAGCAAAAGATGAAAAACTATATTTTTACAAAAGTAACAAAAAAACTAATATTTTTTAACATGAAAAAAAAAGAAAGAAAAAAAATAGTTATCTGGTTAACTTAAGTTTATACATAAGTAACTCAATTTCTTTAAATTTGTATTGGAGTTATCTGTTTATTTTTATTTAACAACCACTTAACTGATTAGAACCATATTTTTAGAATTTGTATTAAAATTTTCACTACTTAATTTGAGAAAGAATGTACAATTTTGAGTTGTTTAGGCATATGAATGAAACTTAGCAAAACACAAGTATTTGTGACAGATTATCTCTTTTTTTTTCCTCCAAAAAGTGCAGTTACATGGTAACAACAAAGTCGCAGATATATAATTAATAATGACAAAAGTCTTAAGAGAAAAGAGTAAGGGGAATGGGTAAGCCTGCACCAGTGTTAAAAAAAGTTCAAAGGTTTGGTACATGTGACATCCCAGTCAACAAACTCTAATGATGACAGTTACAGTTACAGAAAAAATCAAATCCAAGATAGACAACTACTTTGAATAAATGAAAAAATAACTTTTGATTGAATAAATTTTGTGAATACAGGAGAAACTATACTAATTAATAAAAGAGAATTAATTGTCATCAATTAATGGTGACAATACGCCTTTACCATGATACCCTGGTAAAAGTCTGAAAGCAGAGAGATTTCAGAAGTTGTTTAGTTATACCACATTACAAAGGGATACTAGAATTTATCATTTTTAGGACTTTGCCATAATGTATACAAACTGATCCATATCTATTTATTTTATTTACCAATTATGATTGTAGTAATTATTATTTTATAAATTTGGTAAACATTTTCTTTTGGATCCAGGTTTTCCATAAATTAATTTGTAGGTGATACTTGTGGTGCAATAAAGGGTTCCAGAGCAAGGATGAATTATAAGTTCAAATTGCAATACTTTACCTTCCTATAAGAAGATCATTTCTAATTACTTTTTGGTTTCCTCTAGTATACTCGATGTCCACAGTGATGGGTGCAGAGTAAGTGAGGTCTCTCAAGCGACACTCATGAGGTGTTACATTTTTGGACATATTAAAGCCTTCTTCAACATCTGGCTTACCAACTTTTATGTTCAAATACCTGAATGAGTTTTAGATTTATAAACATTACTTGTTCATTTTAAACTTCAGTGAAAACAACAATTATTCCAGAAAGGTTCAAATACCTGAGACAAAATATTGGATCAGCATCACTCAATACCTTGTCATTTGCTTCCACAATAGATTTTATTTCCACATTAATAAAGTAGTTATAAGAATCAATATGCTGTTTCACCAACCCTTTAGTTTTCAAAAAAGCGGGTACTAACTTCCACTTTTCCTGAAAGAAAGAAAAATTATTAAAATTCACCACTTATGAGGGATGTATTTGAATGTTAAGAATGAAAAGCAACTCACCTCCAATGATTTGACTGGTTCTCCTAGTTTACTATCCCTCATTTCACCCATGATTAAATTATATGGAGAACCGGGTCAAATTTCGTTTTTACAAAAGTCTTCCAAGTTAACCTCACCTGTCGAATTTGTCACATAACGTTAAAAGAAGTATGCCAACATCAAACCGTTTAAATCATGTAGTACTTATTTTTTTTACGACAAAATTAACGTAATGATTACTTTTCACAGTCTTTGAAAAGTGAAGTTGGTAAAGCTCATCTCGTGCGCTGCTGCAGCCGCAGCCGGTTGCAGGTCCTCTCCGGCTTCCCACGGTACTCTCCCACTCCGACTTCACCACGTGCATCATGATCCAAAGAACAACAAGAATTCATAGACTGTCCCAGGACTGTCCGATGAAATGGCCCGCGCCAGGATCTACGTAACGTTATGATACGCAGACTTATTTGCAAAGCTATTTAATTTACATGAATTATAAGGAATAACAGCCAAACGACAAGGGAGTAGTTTCGAATGTTTTTTAACTCTGGAAGAGGTCACTATCTGTAAGTTAGAGTGGCTTCTGGATGAAATTTTGGGAGCCAAACAAGATGGAATTGAAGGGTATTTTTAATTTTTTTATGAATGAGAAAAAAACAAAAACAAAAAACAACAACAACAAAGTATTCTTCGTTCTTATGACAATTTTGCTCCCTCCGCAAGAAATTATTGGCGAGCATTTTCTTACACTATTTGCGAATCGAACAATGTAAAATACCACAATTTTAAGCTGAACAAAACAATAAAATGTTATGTATAGAATATGCAAAATGAAAATGTGTAATAATTTTCTAATAATTTTAGCTATCTTAAATTTTTGAAAAAAACTTTATGGACATAAAATTTACATTTTACGAAAAGTTTGTTAACGAATTCATACTAAAAATCTTAAGCTATGTTAAATAAAAGGAGATTGTTTTCAATTTGGTACAAACGGAGAGAAAAATTATCCTTAAAGAGCTATGCATCTTATTTATAAAAGGTAAATTTTGGTAAATATCCTTTTTCTTCCCGTCATATTGAAGTAGTTCTTTTAATTCCTGGTTTAATGCTTAAACATATTTTATACTAGCTGATTACCTGAATTGTTCTTACTTGTTAGACCAACTTTGTTTTCTTATTTTACTCAGGAAAAATTAAAACCTATATATAAAGCAAGATCAAAATAATTTTACTTACTGGGTTTTTAAAACTGGATACGGCATCCTAATTTTACAAATTCATTATAATACAAAATTTGATTATATACACCATTTTGAGTTTCACCTCTAGCCGCAAGGATAAATAAATCCTTGGATTAAACCCGTCTTTTTCGATTANCAACCACAATGGTGATCCAACTCTGACATAACATCGGAAGTGTCTCTATTCATCTCAGTATTTAAGGTAGAACGAACTCACTCACCGGGAGCCCCCCAGGTCAAATTTTCGCTTTTCAGGCAAGATATGATGGCAGCGCGTCTGTACCATTTCATTAAAACGCTTGTAAAATCTTAACTACTCGTCCAAATTTAACGATTTAAAGACGTTTTTTATCTTTATTAAATACACAAAACAGAGAGCATTAAATTTGATGATAGCTGATTTTTTCTTTCCTAATTTACTCTCTTGAATTGAAGCATTTCACTACTTTTATTTTTGATATCTTTTTTCTGTCGACCTTTGTAGATACACACAAGCTGCCGCAGGTTTTCTTGTAGAACTCCTGTTAATCTTGGACATCTAAACTATCTCCTTGCCAAATTTCATCACGATCAGTTCAGCGTTTTAGTCGTGATCAGGTAGCAAACAGACAGACACGCTTTCGCATTTCATATTCATTAGTATATTAGTATATGGAGTGTGGATTGAAAATCTGAACTCTTCCTTTCTTAGAAATCCGGAAAGATTACGGATCACAAACCTAGCGAGCAAAACATTCAATGCGAATGATATCATTGCATTCCAAAAGTGACCATTTCGTCGGCCTAGAACTTTGTAATCGCCACCAGCGCGACAAATTCACTCTGTAAACATGCGTTAAAGAATAATTTCGTACTTTGGTCGAACATGTGTATCTACCGACTGAGTACTACATACCGACGTCATTCTTGTACGGAACATTAGGAGACAAAGAGAGCCATCTTTGGGGTTAGCACTACCAGTGGTGATTGTGATGTCGACCTGTGTCTTTAAATTATGACTGTGCGGCGAGAGAGATGAGTAATTAGAGTAAGAGTTTCGACCTTCTCTCCTTGTGCTGGAAGAACAATAGTTTTCCCCCAATGATCTTGTTTTCTTTCTTATCAGTAATATTTATTTTCGGAGATTTTTCTCTCTGTTTAGTACCTTTTTTAACAATTTAGAAATGCTCTCTTAAAATACAAAAAAATATGTCTATACAATAAGGTAATTACCCATTCGCGGTTTAAACAATTTGAGAAAGAGAAAACTATAGAAATGAATTATAACGTCGTATTACTATTAAGATATTTTGCATAGCGACCCGAAATAAAAGCGGCAGGTGAAGGGTCTTGTAATTTTAGACTAAATAACTCTATATTTCTTTGTATGTAATCACTTATTGAATACCCGTGGCATTGCTCGCGTGAATTTTGAGATTATGGTTCAAATATTCTTTCTTGAATCCCCATTAGTATCCGTACACAACCTACATCGTGTGCTCTCGATGCACCCAGTCACATAAAATATCAAACTGGAGATTTTCAAGAGTTATTTTTGTGTGTAAACATTCACAACTCATTTCGCTTGTGAAGACCTTTTTATAGAGAAATTGTAAAGAAATATATTAAGCTACACATTCTTTTGAATCCATAACATAAGTAAGAACTAATAGCGAAAAAGTACAAATATACTCCTAGACGGAAATGAGTTAATATTCTATCCCTTTCATAATCGAAGGATTGTCCTGAGATCCATTAATATGTAGGTGTTTAGAATCGGTAGGATTGGGCTACTGAGTAAGTGTGGAATGATATTTTTTTTACCCTTTTCACGTATTAAAAGTGAAATATTGAAATCCCCACAATTTAGCTTTCAGATATTTAAATAAACGATTTTCACTGACAAAAAACAGAGGTAATATTTCAGTTATTTCAAAAGACGTACCGAAAATTCGAAAACCATTCTTTACCCTAATAAAATTGAAATGTCAAAAAATTATTTCTAAGTGAAAGTTTGCTGTATGAAAGCAACATCATCTCGAAATTTTTCTCTTAATACCATCTCAAATAGTTTTTATTATCTCTAGGTTGATAAATTAGTTAGGACAAAGTCGCTTAGTAGTATAGATTAACGTAGAGCGTATGAAATATTAAATGTATGATCATGTAGCATATTCTGTAATCATCTCAGGGTTTCAAGAAATCTCTGCCGAATTTCATCAAGATTAATTCAGGAATTTTGACGTCAAGTCTCCGTAAACTTCACAATTATGTATTGAGTAAGAAGTAAATAGAACGAAGCAATAAAACCAAACAAACATCGTAAATAATATCAAAACGTTGGAAAATTGAGAATACTTTTGCTTCAATAAGTATCTCTCGCATTGATCTTTATCATCAATCAACTGTTTGAAAACTTATAGAAAGTACACTGAAAGGAGGAGAGAAAACGTTTCTTTTTGTAATATTTTGTCAAAATTGGAAAATTCATATAAATGTAAGCGGCAGCCTCCGCACTTGTAGTAACAGCTCGATTGCTCCGAGGTAACAATTTGAAGCACCATAGTTTTGCAAATTTTAAGAACAAGTACAATACGTCGAAATTTCCTCTTCAGAGCTAGAAAAGCGGATGCGGAGGATTAGAAATCAACTACGAACTGAAGTTCANATATATATATATATATATATATATATATATATATATATATATATATATAAAGTAGAAAGATAACACACAAAAGTCACGTCCAATTTGTGATAGAAAAGATAACACACTCACAAATTGGACGAAACGGTTCCTCAGTCACGTCCAATTTATGATACTGAGGAAGGCTGGACGCCGAAACTGTTTCGTCCAACTTGTGAGTGACTTTTATGTGTTATCTTTTCTATTTTTCTTTAACTTTAAAACTTATTATATTATAGAAGACAGTGGTGTTGCTTTATTTTCAAGATTTCCGTTTATATATAAATATAATTTTCCAATCGTCTTTTTTAATTCTCCCTTATCAATTCTGTTGCTCCTCGTGAACGCGTAACGATTTTCCTCCTTTCCCCGCACCACCGACTACTGTCCCGCACGTATCTAAGGTTGAACGAAGGAAACGTGTGTGATAAGATCCAGGAAATAGTCGAACACAGGAAGCTTTACCACAGTCGAAATTTCAACTTGATTTATCAATTTATCTTTCAGAAATGTCCGGAGTAAAGAGCGGTGACCAACGACAGGCGTCTAGCACAGGCGAGAGAAACGTGCAGCAGGTTTTACATCGGCGTGGACCTATTTTCTGGCGATGATGGTTAGCTGACCTTTCTGATCTCATGGCATACTTTTATGTAATTACAGTATCGACATTCTCTCGGAGAAAATTTGCAAATTATACGTATCTATGCGTATTAAATACAAACAAAAACTTAAAAATAGGAATGTAAATGAAATACCACGTATTATTACTTTATTTATTTATCACCACCAAACGATACAATGATATTTGAACGCGTATTAATGTGACACTGTAATCATACTGCGTCGATATAGAATTACACGTTTTCTGATATTCATCCTAAAAAACAGTTAATTGAAAGAAAATTCTTTCGAATGGGACTAATAAAAGTTATCTGTTACATTTGGATGATATACACAGATAAGAAAAAAATATTCACGATGTTAAAATATTACATTCCTGGAATCTGTAGCTAGTCATCATTGTCTTAACGATAATCATTTTTCTCTTAAATTCACGCTATTCCTAGATTCATTTATGAGGATTCTTTGATGAGGAGTGGTTTCGAAATAATTAAAAAACATTAACTAGTGTCTTTGTTTATACTATTGACATTCTTTTAAAAAGAAAGTATGATTCACGTGTATTTCTGAGACAATACTAAACGTTTTCTCCCAGCTTTATACCACGTACGTCATGCAACCCGTTCAATAGCCTTTATACCACGTACGTCATGCAACCCGTTCAATAGCGAGGACTCGCTGGCGCCAGATTGCGAGAGCAGACGTTTCTTCATTGGCTCGACTTTTCGATGCATATTTCACAGTAGATGAGAAAAGTTTCCGGTTATCTTTTCAGTCGACAGATTTTTGTTACAATGGACAAACTACATAGTACTTCCTTACAATAGTATAAACTATGTAGTAGTATTCTCGGTATTTTTAAATGAAGCCAGAAAAATAAGCATCATAAGTTTTCCTCCTGATGATGCAAAATATTCAACGCAGGCTACACAGTTCGAGCGTGTGGATTTTTACTAGAGCATTGAAGATAAGTCCACAGGAAAAGAGACAATTGATTTTCAAGGAAATTACGCTCACTGATCGAATGAAGAATTAAAGCAACGAGGAAAAAAATGAACTGAAATATCACATGAAATTGCTTGACCAAGTTCAAATAAATTAATGAAACACTGTGTTTAAATATACGAATGGTTTAAATAGGAGGAACTAGAGAATGCATGCATTTCCTTCACCAGGAGGTCAATTCGATCCCTTGCCCTCCTTTTCCAGGCGATCTATTAACGTCCCCACCACATCCACTCCTACCAATAAATAATAATCATGACAACGATTTTACTTTGAGATATGTCGATGAGTAACACTTTCTCTTGAAACCGGAGTGAATTTTAGAAAATGCAAAATGATCTGGAATTAAATTATTTTATTTTTGCTACAGCGAGCGCGATTGTGAATATAAGCAGAGAAATGCCCCCTCACAAGGAATGTAATACATTATTCACCTGATGGGACATTTTTTTATTAAACGGCCTCCCATAACCTCATTTATTTTATATGCATCGTTTATTTTGATGTGTGAAATTTCTTGCGGGGAAGACACCGATTATTTTTGTTCTTATTTTCCTCATGCATCCCTTCCTAAGGGATAGATTCCTTTCGAGGGGAGATTCCTTGCGGTTGAGTCCCCTTCAGCAGTGGGTGTGACATCTGTTCCTTCTTCTGAGCTTTAAATAGCTACATTGTAGTGCGGAAAAGTCTGCGTCTTATGAATAGGAATTTCCTTACTTTTGAGAAAAAGTTATTGTTTGTTAGATAGTAACACGATAAATCATGTGGGAACTATTGTTTGTTAGATAGTATATATATATATATATATATATATATATATATATANGCGAGAGAATCCCAGGAAAAAATCACCAAGTAGAGATACACGTGGAAGACTTTTTATGATGTGAATCAATTATAAGTAGGTACAAGCTTGAAAATCCGTATCCTTAATCCGTATTTTTTCTCGATTCTCTACCTATACTTCAACGCTGTAGTCGTAATTAAGGGGGCAAGAGGTTTGTGAATCTTCTTACCCAAGAATAAAATGATCAAGATTTTAAAAATATTTAGTACGTCCATGAAAATTAAAATATGTGGCTTCACTTCTTACTAATTTCTCCAGTTTAAACCATTGATTTGGTTAAAAAAAGTACAACGACTCTAAAATAAGAAACATTTATGTTTTCGTTGATCAATAGAATAAATTTGCTACCTAAGAGACTCCCATGAGAAACTGGTTCGGATGTAAAGGGCCCATTTTTTACGACTGTTGCTTAGATGACTACCCGATCTCTTACGTCAGATAGAGAACACAGTCCACTCTGTTCTCTATAAGGCCGGACGGATAGACTGCAAGTCTTTGCGAAATGATGTGATTGCATCTTTCTAATTAAGTAGTACAGAGATATTCATTATTTCCGAAAACACCAGGTATATGTTTAATGATATGCTGTGATAACAGTTTACTTCTCATCTGAATTGATAGTATTTTTAATGAACACATTTTTCAATGAATAATGATAAAAAATGTGATACTTTTCATTTCACAAACATTATGAAATAGCTCATGCTTATGCTGTTGTAAAGGAACCTGTTGTGCGTGTGGTCGGCTAAAAGAAAAATGACTGCAGGAGGAATGGGTGAACACTCGCGGATGTGCTTTACGGATGCAAAATAAGCTACAGATGTTCGATCGTATCGGCTCTCCGGCGTCAGGGACAATGCCTCGTAGATGTTGGTCAATGGCCACGGCTTCCCCACCTTGAGCGGGTAATTAGGGTTCGCCGTCCGCATCCGAAGAACGGTGCAGCACGCGGTGAGGCGCCACTGCAGGCGGTACATCGCAGACGCAAGCGCCTCAGAAGCCACCCCCGCAGGCCTCAACGATCCTCTCGAGAAACTGACGGATCTGGGAATATTCGAGCCATAGCAGTTTATCGAGGAAAATTATGATCGACGTATGCACCACGACATGTATTCATCCTTGGCAACAATCGCTGACAATTCACTAACTCCGTATATTGATATTTTCCTCTTCTCCTCGTTCTCTAGTTAGTGCCCTCATTTTCAACCTGACAATGAAATGGACAACATGAAAATACGTCTTTGTCCAGGGTTTATTCCGTGCCGTGTAAATTATTTTTTGGAAGATTTTCACTCTTATTTTTGTTGGGTTATAATTCTTACTTTTTCGCACTTCCATGAATTTATTTGAGTAATTGAGATGGGTTTTTGATTCTACATTCATCTTTCCTGTCCGAAATTGGGTGTAAAAATTAAATGTTCAAAACACGCATTCATTGTGAATGTGGACATGAATATAAAAGTTATGAGAATCTGTTTCGTACTGTACAGATATCCTTACGGGTAGTAATCAGCATTTAAAATAAATATTGAAACAGCTGAATGGCATTCCTGTAGTTTCTTATTTCCTCTGCAAACTTTTGATATTTAAATAGTGTATTCCTATTCTTTTTTTGTTTTCTTCACAAATATTGTTTTGAAAGGAAACTTCGTTTAGATGCCTTGAAACATTGTGTATTTCAAATGAATTAAACCGCCAAGCAAAATTACAATTTATTTTTCACTCAGCAATTGAGGATATCAGCCCGTTGTCATATTTTTGCTCTTTCACAAACCAAGATTTCGAGGTTTTCTTACACAATTGTGCAGAAATCATGACAGAATTAACATCAATATTGAATATTAATGTACATGCTAGGTAGTTCATACTTCAAGAACGATTAAAGATCTCCTTTTAAAGTCATACAATTATATGTTAATAATTTAGTGTCGATGGTCCCAATGTCGCTGATGGTATAGAAGATAGAAACCTCGGTCTCATCATTTTGTTCACCTCCTTCCCCTCCCGTTGACTATCACTCCGTAGCATAGTGGTGCCAACAGCGCCGTTCTCTCGTCCGCCCGCACCGACCCACTCCGAAGCGTTCGTGCTACTCCCGCACTCCGGCCCCCTCCCGCCCGCTTCACCACCACGTCGCGCCGTTTCGCGCTGCTGCTGTCTCTTCGCTGCAAGCTGCGCCGCTACGACAGCAGGCGTTTTACTGGCTGGCTGGCAGGCAGGGGGCTCCCGACCGCTCGGTCGAGGTCGCGCTCACACTGTGCTGCTGCGCAGGAACGCGTTCTCCTCCTTCGCCTTTTCCGGAGGCGCAACATGCGCGTCGCAGCCTTCCTCTCTCAGCAGCCGCATTTACCATGTTTATCCCGGCTCACACTGCGTCGCCGACTGAAATGCGCGCGGGAGACGTTGGTTGGCAAGGTCGGGAACAAGTTTCCACCCTCGTTTTGGGAAGCACGGCTTCAGTATAAAACTCTGGCAACCTTGGAAAATGCAAGCTACTTAAGAAAAATGTTTTGCCACAGGAATCACATTTACATGTATTAGGTTTCTTGTGATCACCAGTAAAATAAGAATGAGGAACACATTAATATTATCACGTGCTGTGTCTCTTCAAATAATTTTTGATCAAATAATACGAGTCAAGTCCATGAATTACGAAAGTATATTAGAATTTACGATCCAGATAAAAAATAATTAATTTAAGCAGCAAATATATGTTACGTTTTTTATCCTTTGTATTATTTTTGTACTCTCGAATAGAGCGTATAAAATGTAACTGAACTGCAAAGGATCGATGTCCCAGGATAGGGATGGTCAATGGGGACTCCCCAAACAACGATGACTCACAAAAGTTAACTTACACTGACGTAGTTGCTTCTCCTGGGGTATAGACAAAAAAAGGAATTTTTATTACGAGATAATCACGTAAGTCTTCCAATTTGTAGAAAACGGCATAAACATGATTTAATAAACGAAATGAGAAAGATGACATTAAAATCTTAAAGATGTCAGAAGAATACGTTTCGCAATTATGGTACCACATTTTTCTTACACCCAGGGTGACTAAGATTTCGTGGACCTGGGTCAGGTTTTGAATTTGGAGCCCCGCCTCCCTTTTTCCAGTCCCTTCCCCACCTGCCCCAATCAGTGGACCTAAATAGTAAATCTACGAAAATATTTCAAAACATTTAAACGTTCACATTTAGTAGGGCTATCATACTTTAGTATCTCGTAAAAAACAGTAAGATACTTTATGACCACATGAACAAAGATATTAAAATGTACAGTTTTTTTACCACAAAGATGGGAGTACGCAGGGAATTGTAAATCAATTTGCCTTTTTTGGGTGAGAGTGGGAGGCGGGTGGTTCGAACCCCCTGTAACTTTTACGACGATACCAAAATATGCTAATATCTTTCTGATTCTAATACTAAAATTTATGTTGTTTGCTGAACAGGGTGCTTTTTACCTCTAAAGTTTGTCTCGGCGTTAGAAAGGATCTGTTACAAAAATGATATTAACCCACAGTTATATTAACCCACCCGACAAAATATCTGAGAAAACCCTACATCCCTTTACCTGCATAGAGGAAAATACCCCTCGAAAGGACACGAATTTACTGTCCCACCAGTAGACCGGGTAGTTACCTGTTGTGGCCATTTTTTCCCCTTTAGTCCCGAGTTCAAGGTCCTAGTACATATTGCTATAAAATAAGCAATTAATTTTACATTATTGTGACGGCTCATTTTTCTCGTATGAGATAAACGAAAAAAACACACAATTTGAATCAAACTTCTACGACTTCCCGTTCTCTAGACGACATTCTATCGTTTTCTAAGGTTGTTACCATTCAAAGCATAGACAAACGCAGAGAAGAAACCAATCGGTCGATCGATAGAAACGCTATTATGTTTTGAAAAAAAACCAACTTTCTCAGTGCTACAGCGTTAGGTGCCGAATCAAAACACATCACTACGTTCATGTCAACGAAACACCCATCAACAGTGCATAATTAAACTAATTGTCGTAGGAAGAGATTTGAATAAAATTGAGCGGGAAAAAATATAAATTATATCAATATTTTCTATTATGTAGAAAGAACTCTCAACATGGAGAATGAGATAAATAAAACTCATTTTAGCAGACATATCATATATTATTGTTATTATGTAACCAGACGTTTTATAACGGATTAACGTGAAAAAATTCCATTCCAAAATCATGTCAAATAATTGAAAATGCAGATGGCATTAGGACATACCTAACAACAATTTCTTGGGAACCGATAATTTTGCAAAAATTAATTCTATAGTCAGTAATAGAACCAATAAGTAATAAAATTATATAATATGATTAATAATTATGTATTATTATAAATTATTTTAACCGAATAAAACTTAGGAAATATATAACAAGAATTAACATTGACGGGAGTACATATAATTTTCCGAGTTATATAATCTTATCTCGGTAACGAGACATCGTAGAAGTGTTATTCAAATTTTGTTTTATTCATCTATTGTAGGCGAGAAAAATGAGCCATCGTGAGATTAATGACTACACATCTTCAACTGACCTAAAAGAAAATGAAAGTGCAATGAATTACTCTTCCCTTCCCCCTCCTCACCGGTGATAACCCGGAAGGGGCGACATAATCCTTCTACCTGACCTGTGGAGTTTCATCGCTGCGGGATTTTTGGGCCATGGGATTTTAGGGCGACACCGCGCCCTAAAATTATGGACCGTACTTGAACCTCAGATACTCCCAGACAGATCCTCAGGTAGGAGGACAATTTCACCCTGAACGTGAATCCCCTGTAACTCGGGCCAGTGGGCAGCTTTTTCAGTAATGAGTCTTGGAGTTGGTTTTACCACAATTTTATTTATTTATAAAAATCGTGTTGTTTTAGAATAATTGAAATCTACACCAAAAATGATGAAAAATGATACCAAACACTACCTTCCTGGCATCAAATGCACTTTTTACTACTAGTCCAGTAATTACGGATGAAATACTGATGAAAAGAAGCAAATCACGGAAAAAGAGTATTTTCTCTATCAAATTTTTTTCAGTTTTTTCGCCTTTAACTTGAAAACAATACATTTGTAGAACACAATATTCCTGTACAAAAATAATGTACATTAAATTTCCAACAAATGATGTTATGAATCATTTTGTCGCCAGACGAAGGGAAATGGTTCAAAAGCGACTGACAAACATTCTAGATTAGACAACAATTTTTTTCTCTTAATTCTTGAAATTTGAACCTGCAGCTACGTTTTCTCCTATTTTCTTGTTTACCAGGTATTTTTTTAAATTAAAAATTATCGAGCTGCTACTAAAATAAAATTTTGTAACTCATTTTATGCATCAGGGGTCAACGGTATCGAAAATTAATGAGGAAGTAATCGTGATGTTTAGACCTCAAAATGGTGACAATGTTATTTACTCGTTACAATTCTGTTTATTTCAACACGAATGAATTCATTATAATATTACAGAAACATTTTAGATGTACAAAATATTTGACAACAATGAAATATGAAAAATCGTAGTATATTTTCACTTTTAAAAACCTACAGTGACTTGTTTTGGAAACTAAAATCTCGTATTCAGAGAATTGCTCGAGAGTTCTGGAATTCAAAGCTTCCAAACAACACTGGCGTAGAAATGTTTTATGCAATTTCTTTTGTTCTCATACTTCTTAATTTTATACGTGTCAACCTCTGAAAACATGTGAAAAATTGCGCTCTTGTAGTCAACATCCGCTTATACCTTACTAACAAAAATTCAACCATAAAAGCTGCAATTTATCAGAACCCGCCCTAATTATGAAAATAATAGAAAAACTTTCTTAATTGATAAAAATATTTTGACGAAAAATCGTAGTTCA
This sequence comes from Laupala kohalensis, assembly GCA_002313205.1. Lineage (NCBI taxonomy): Eukaryota > Metazoa > Arthropoda > Insecta > Orthoptera > Trigonidiidae > Laupala > Laupala kohalensis. The sequence goes on along the minus strand of NNCF01128654.1, from coordinate 211,853 downwards.
ATCAAATCATTCTTAGCGGTTATCTGTTTCGTTTCTGACATTCAGACGAATGACCAAAACTTCTTTTTCAAAATGTCTTATTGCTTCATTCCTGTCATATAATAGATTCTTCATGATTTAAAAGGAATTAAATATTGTATGAAAAATATTGTACCAAAAAGTACACCAAAGCCTAATTATTTGGTTCTAAAACAAGAAGTGGTGCAATGTCGAGAACTGATACATAAACTCTACTTTGATAAACAAAATATACTATTTTCCTTTCAATCACATATGTTTCAGGAAAAAAAAATTAAAGGTGGAGTTCAACGCACCACTTTTCCGGAATCAGGGACACCCATAACGGATATTTCCGTTAAAATTTCGCAACCGAATGTTTGTTTACGATTACAATACTTTCTATGCACTGTGTAAATAAGTAAAAACATGCTTAAAATTCAGTTATGTCATAAATACGTAGTGTTTGGGTTCATTTTTATTGTAATATTTTATTTTTAATTTATGTGTGGAATTAAAAACTTATAATAGAAATAAAAATAAAAATGTTTTATTTTTCCGGTGACAACTTTACTGGTTTGGTATTTAAAAAAATTATATTTAGGGTTTCGAAGCTAAATTCTCCCCCCACTGCCCATCCCGACATTTTCTTTTCGTACTTACAATGCTCAAACAACGAATGATAAGGGATTGCTTTCCCATTACATTCGAAATACATATTTTCTATTCGTAGGTCGATATTTATCTCCTTCCATTTGCAAGACCACATTGTTGAAAATAAAGGTTTCACTTCAGTTCAAGTTTCCCAGGAGTCTTTCGAACTCACCGCCTCCTACATCAATATATCATTTCCGGTGGCGCGCGTAATATAAGCCAATACTTGTGGAGTCCAGAAAAAAAGTACTTATCTATTACTTCTCACTTAATAGTACGAGTATAAATAAAGATAAATAAAAAATAGAGTTAAATAAATGAAGTTATAAAGATTACAGCTAGTGTGAAGTTATTATTTTAAAATAAATATAGATATGGAAATAAATTGTACTCAAATAGGGATCCACATTCCAGGGCATGGTGTCCTTTCCATAGAATACATTCTGATGTACACTTGGAAACACACTTTGGCGCTCTGAGGCATCCAAATATTTTTATTTTTATTATAGATGACCAAGCAATATTTTTTCTCAGGAAACATTTTTGACAAATATAACAGCACTTCAAGAAACGCAATTAGTTTTCTTGAGTTCCGTTATTAATAACAATGGCCTGCCCAACTATTCTGTCTCCAAGGTGTTGTTAGTTCATGGGAAAGAATAAAGATTTTTTATCTTCTACTTACCAACTATGTGCACTACTTCATACTTTTTATTTTTTCATAATTTAAAAACAAAGTGAACTCTTCTTGACGAAGGAGTAAAATTATTAATGATATATTTTACTATTATATCCACCGTCTCAATTAAAATATGAAAAAAAATCTAATTTACTACAAATTGAATGAACTAGAAAAACAATGCAAAGTAGAACCAAGACTGGTTTTAAGGGGTGGGGTGGGGGGGACTGCTTCGGGTGCCGGGTGATGGGGAACGCCGAAAGAATGTTTTTATTTTAAAAATACGTCACCCTCTTCAACCACCGAAATAAAGAAAGTTATTAATCACTCTTTAAGGACGCTCGAGTGGTCATTTATGATAAAAGAAATATACCGTATTGTGGTCGGGAACGTTCCGAACTTTATTATAGTCGAGAAGTTTGTTGGCAATTCGCTACAAGTTGTATGTATATTTGATTGTATTACCAAAGGGATCATGTGCTACAAGATGTTTTGTGCATATATTCTTACGTGTATAAAGAGGAAGGTATTTAATTTTTAACTTATTATAGATAGTACTATACTGATATATATTCCATGGGGGGGGGGTGCCAATAGCTAATCTTGCCCCCTCTGAAAATAAAATAGTTCCAGCCCAGAGTAGAACTAGATAAAATCAGTATTTCAAATACTCTGTATGTGAATTACCGGTGCAACGAAATTGCACATACTATTATTCATATCTGTTTTTAAATTTTGTGGAAGTATGAAACAAGCAGTGAAGAATCTACTCATAGTTATAGCAAAAGTCGACAAGAATAAATAATATAAAGGGTATAATTATCGTAAAAACGCATTCAAACTTTATTTGAATCTTGAGGCAAACGCATTTCTTCTTCGGTTTATTCGTCAAAATATTCTGAAAAATCGCTAGGAAGCTGAAGCAAACTGTTTCAGATACGCATTTTAAACATAGATAATAACATTAGGAAGTTTTTGTCCAGTATGTTTTATCTCTGGGTTAAGGTTCGCCAATTCATATTCACCTCCTCCTTCCGTTTTAATCTTTAATTTCTTATTTCTTCCTTCGAATAGGGCCATAAGTGATCCATAAGTGACCGTGTTTTGAAACTCATTAATGATTTCTTTTTTTATTTTAAATCCAAATTCCAATAAATGTATCGTATTTATTCCCCCAAAATTATGAAATAATTATATCCTTGTATTTGATTTCGAGATATAAAAATGTTCTTTGGCCTTCATTTGAAGTAAAGATTGTCTTCAAGAGGAAATTCTGCTCAAAAGACATCGAAACGAAGGGAGAAAAAAAGAGTTTTGAGAGGAATGAAATTAGTTTGGTCGGAACCTGCTCAATGATAGGGCATAAAGACAAATTGGGTTGTGTTCGAACAAAAAATTTCATCACCAGGGGACCTTAGACGGAAATGTCCGTTAAAATCTCGCAATCGAAAATTTTCACCATTATAATAATGTCTCTGGTTTACTTTAATACAGGAATGAACGAGAAATAGAATAAAAAAGATGAACAAGTTGTGCAAAAATAAATATTTAACTTTCTTAAATCATGCAAGGTCTTATCTCAACAATATTTTTGTGATAGAACTTTTAATAAGACTTAGAATACACCTTAAAACAATTTTATTTTCATATTTGTAGAGATAAATAATCGTTGTGTATAGATTTTTCGATTTACTTTTATGAGGTGGTCATTAACCAATTACTCTTTTATACCATTTCGGTCCATTCGTTTAGAAGAAGAGCGTGCACTGTTGAATATCGATCACTAGCCTCGGCAACACCTGGTTTTCAACGCCACGATGTGTTTGATCTGGATTTAGAAAATCATACTTAATTTGGAGGAATTTAATCAAAATTATTGCTTTGGTTTGGATTGAGATTATCGCATTTGCATCGGCTGCAATCCCCGACTTTATTGCGTGTGTAACAATCAGTCACAGTGTTGAGCGATTGTAACTGAATGTGACGTGAACCTTCACTAATTGAAAGCGTGTTTCGCTTCCGGCGTTGAAGCAGTCGGCGCGTCGAGTGGGGTTACTGACTTCTGTACTTGCCTGGAGCTTCCTCCGGGCTTAGATGGCATGGGAGGCAGGAAAGATACAGTGCGAATCAGAGGAAGTTTATTTTATCTCAATTTAGAGAATCGTGGGGGTAACTTTGCCTATTTTTTTTATCACGTTAATGTGGTGAACTCGAAATGTAAGTAATTTTTATTCAGTGGTTTTAATCATACTAACGAATATTGAAGAACTTATCCGTTTTTTATTATCTGTAAATTATTAATCCTCGTTCACGAATACGACGAACTATATTTCATCCTCATTATCGAATAAGATGATGGTTTATTTTCATGAATAATATTTTCTAAAACTGAGAATGTACCCAGCAATTGATAGCTCTGCCCTCGTGACCTACTTCAATGGTCAAAATTAGCCATGCAATCTTGGCCTTAGTGCCTACCTTTCAAATACAACAAATTATTCGATAGTCATTAGTTTATAAGTATATTGTTTAACTTTATTTCTCGTGAAAATGATAAAACTCATTTTTTCAATCTATATAACGTAAACCAAGTTCTTAAAAACAAAGCATATATTCTTATGATTTTGAAAATGAAATTTCATAATGTAAAATGGACATGTCCAGAGTAAATATACAATATTTTGTTATATTTTTATGTATCTTATATAAATTATGAAACGTGTTATAGTGGAATAAATTGAAAATAAAGCAATCATCTTAAACATGAAATAGACAAATGCTATAATCCTTCACGCAAAAAAACAAAACAAAACAAAGAACATTAGAAACCCTTAGAATATAAAGATAATGTAATTAGGTAATCTTATTATTAATTTTGGTAACGAGAGAGCTACTTTTGTACATTACATTTAAAAAATTCTTTTTACCAACAAATAACGTTAATAATACACCTGACACACACACACTTCAGTTACTGAAATATTGTCAACTGATTATCAATCGGAAACAATTGATGAAGAAAAGATCGATATCCTTTAAAGATTAAAGTTGAGAAAGCTAATGATAAGACCATTTTGCATAGCGGAGGTAATGGAAAATATATGAACTAAGCCAATTTTTTATTCGCTGTAATGATTAAGCGAGTAATTGTTCAATTTGAAATCTGCGCATGGAGATTAAACATATTGTGCAAGACTACACAAAGACTATTCCTACATACTTTATCTAAACAAAAAAAGTCGATAGTTCAGTAGGAAATGTCAAAATTGCTAACTGTGTATCTTATTAAACGCGAAGCACCAGCAGATCATGTCAATGTACATTTTATCGCTTATCGTAAGTTAATACAGTGATAAATATGAATCACTTAAAGCAAAACGATTACAGGAAGAAGTTATAGTGACGCATCGACGTTCAATTATTGGTTTAATATTCCAAGAAGATGATGGGCGAAATATTTCACGCAATGTAAATTATTTAGTTTGTTTGAAATGTAATTGAGGATTACGACAAAATGAATCATATAACTGAGTATTATTCTTTGCGCTTTATTTCTTAAATTTTGCTTTCTTATGTCTACAAATATTACAAATTTATAGCTAAGTAACCGTCATGATCCATGTGAAGGTAGCATGTATATATTATGCTTTAATAATTTGTAGTTACCTGGTTTATCAACGAAAAAGAACGTTCAAAGAGTCAAATTCTGAAAATGACTTATGTGATATCAAAAGGAACACACGTGAATCAATTTTTTTATACCAACAGAATTTATTCAGAATTGTCTCTTCGGAGAAGACTGTACAACGAATTGAAATTAAAATGTTCATATTTCATTTGAATTCTATGTGTGACCAAGATATTAGAATACAACTTGCAGACTTCATTAAAATTCATGCAGATGACTTAAAAGATCTTCTTAACGTACGTGTCTGTATCCTGTTCACGGAAAATGCTTCCGCAAAACAATTATTGCAGCTTATGAAAAAAAAAATTCAGAAAGGAAAAAGTCACAAAAAAAGCAAATTCTTTCTCATTTAATGCTACCTTTGGTTCCATTTCACTTAAAGAAATTACGTCTGAATTCGCAAGTTTGAGAGCAATAAAATGAAACATGTGAAGAAATTAAGTTTATATCAGTTTTATTCTGTCAAAACAATAAGACTGTAATGAATAATTATATAACTACTTCTTCCTACGGCATTGCGGCCCTGTTAGTTTAGCCTTAGCCTCCTTAACGAAACTAGACCATCATTGGCGTCACAGGAAAAATGGTTAGGTATGGCAGATGTTTTCAGGGACGCCAAAAATAGGGGTGTTTACAAAAAATTTAAAAAACAACAATAATTTATTATTATCTTTATTGCATTAAAAAGTAAATATGCAATTATTATTATTAACATTTCAAACAGTTTTATTATTTAAACTAAAATATAAATCGTATTATTAAATTGTTCGAAGTAAATAAGTCGAATATCATAATTTAAGAGCTAATGTTCTTTCTGGAACCATTTCCGCAAATATATCTATAACATCTCCACTTTCAATTGCTATCAAAATATCTTGCTCTGCAAAACTCAAAAATAGAGGCTCCAAGCGCTCTTGCGCTGTCGTAGATCGAAGTTTATTTTTAATTACTTCTAATTTTGAAAAGCTCCTTTCACATTTGCAATTGGTGTCTGGAATTGTGGAGCAATTGCTTATTACTTTATAGAAATTTGGATACGTGGTTCTTCTGTCTACCTTATTCAACCAATTTTTTTAAATGTATAAATTCAGTCACGCGAAATGGTTGTCAGACTTACATTTTCTGGACTACTAATCAACTACCATCTATTGATAAGTATTATACAAGTGAGCAAATCAAGTGACTATTTTTGTCGTTGGTTCTTGGTCTATAACGCTAGGAGGTACGGCCTTACCTTAGTACTAGAACGACCAGGCGTTTTCAAAACAAAGACCGTTAGAATGGTCATTGTATGTAATAAAAAGAGGCCTGCTAAAAAAAATTTCCCCTTGGCCGTCTGGTACGTTTGTATCCCACTTTTTCCAATCCACTTTTGAGGCAACTCATGAATTGAGGAGCGCAGAGTTTCCCGATGTCCGCTAGAAAGGCGCTCACCAGAGCGGTCCAAGAGTTAGTGCCCTTCGACATTCGTAAAATATACCCGTGCGTTCTCGGTTCGCGCTCTAGAAATAGAATGAAGGTTTATTTCGCGTAGAACTGCAGAAGACGGAATCGATTTTTTCACATTTAGGACAAAAATAAGTTTTTGCTTTAATAAATATAGAAATCATATGAAATGATCTCAACGAGAAGAACTATCTCAGAGACGTCATAGGGCCGTAGCATTGTTTCGTATGGCAACTGCTATACCGTTGTGCACGCCAATGTGGACCATTCCTCTCTGTCCTCTGTCTTGCGCCAAAATCCTCTAACACCCATCGACCTCAGAGCATCTCTAATATTATCCATCCACCGTAGTTTGTGTCTGTCTATCTTTCGTTTACCTTCAAACTTGCTAAAAAGTACCTTTCTGTCAGTTCTTTGCTCACTCATTCTACATACGTGTCCGTACCACTGTAATCTTCTAGCTTTAATTTCTGCAATTATGTCAGGTGCCTTATACATCTCGTAGAGCTTAGCTTTACATCTTATTTTCCTCCACCTATTGTCGTCTCTAATTGGACCAAAGATTATATTTTTTTCCCAGCACATAAGACTATGAGCTGATTTGCTGGAGATTGTCCAGCTCTCACGTTCATACGAGACAATTGGTCGAATCACCGTTTGGTACACCCGTATCTTACTTCGTTTACTTATCAGCCTAGATCGTAATACTTTGTGAAACGAATATATACTTCTATTTGCGGTAACAATCTTATTATTTATGTCCTTAGAAACATCGTTACTCGCTGTAATCGCAGATACCAAGTATTGATTATTTTCCACCTGACCGTAAGTTTTCCTGTTAATAGTGACCAGCTGTGTGGAAACATTTTATATGTACATATAATTTATAGTTATATATTATACAAATTATATAACTATCGTGGTCAAAATGTTTCATACAAATTTATTTTTCATTTTCATGAAACCAATATAATAATGAAAATACTGGGAGGAGGTTGGAAATAAAGTTAGTTTACATTTTTAAAAAGTAGCAGATAAGATAACCATGGCAGATATATTACCAAGAACTTCGTGTTGATATCTATTTGCCCACGACTCCTTTTTCACGCTCGGCCGCGCATTGATTGTCCAGGAGGAGGAACGAAACATCGGTTCCACAGAATGATTTAAAAGGATTACCAGCCAGTGTGTTGGTTATTGCGGAATTTGGTAAAATTGGTAAAAGTACTGTAGCATTAGTGTGTTAAAGTATAAGAAGAGTAGCCCTATTTAATATTTAAAAGGATTATTTTTAAAAATATTTATGGGAAGAATATTTGATGGGAAATTGAAACTCATTTTAACTTCTATTAAAATCAATTAATTATTTTACATTGCAGAATCAATGAATGTTGCAGTAGTTGTGGGCATTAAAATTGGGGAGATTCAATTTTAATAATATTGTCTTACATCTTGGGAAGGGAATTATGTAGAACAATCCCGATGTTACACCCTTTTAGGTTGACACTCTAGGACAATGTATGTTTTCCTTTTGTATATAGTAATTGGTTTTAATGCTATTTCCTCTAAATAGACTGCAAAGAAATTCGAAAAGTATAAAACAGGTGATGTTAACTGTACCACAAACTTGCAACAATGATTTACGTCGAGAAATACCAGTAGTATTTGTATAGAAATACCAGTAGAATTTGTATAGAAATACCAGTAGTATTTGCATAGAATGTAAGCTTTACCAATAATACCAATGGTTTTACCAACAAATAATTGCCAGATAGAGATACCGACCGACCAATATAAATATCTGGGTCAACAAAAACCAAAATGTACGTGAATATATCGTTATTGAAGCTGGAATCTAAAAAAAGAACATGTTAGTGAAAATTTTCCTTGAAAATAAAAATATATGTTTGAAATTAAAATTATGCACGTACCCCAGCAATATATTTATGTAATAAAATTCTTGCCACCTCTGTCCGGCTTTGTACAGGAGTTTTAGTTATCGTGAAGCATTTAAATCTTCGTTACAATTTAGTGTCTATTGAAATTCACGTTCGTGTTGATATCTTATTTTTAGTTCGTAATATTTAATACAAATTTGAGAAAATACATTCCACTCGACTTTATCCTAAAACAAAAAAAAAAAAGAATTTCAAAAAATACTTTCTCAGTTAATTTTTCAGAATACATAAGCTATACATCTCAAGATCACCTTTAATATTTCTCACTCCGCTTAGATAAATGTCAGTTATTCAGGAAACCACTACAAATATTTTCACTTTTTTCACTCATTTAAAATTGAAATTCCACAAAAACTGTTTTTAGTTTCTTGACTGAACAATCTTTACTTACAGAAACAGAGTTCATACCTCAATTATTTCGTAAAATCTAGTCCTAGTGGTTATCGCTAATGACAAACTTCCGTAAAACCTGTCTTAACTCGCACAAAGAACGAAATATCGAAAAAAAACAACTATAGTTAGATATAAGAATTAACAGCTTTAAGATACCATACCAAGATGATAACTCAAGAAGATAAGGTATAATACAAAAGGCGAAAAAGTATTTTCTTGCGAGCCACTACTAAAAATTCAAAATGTAGGAATGAGATGAATCATTTCTCTTATAAATCATGTTTTTTAGAGGTTTGGTTTTCAAATTGGCAACACTGTTTCTAGTGATTGTCAATTTGACAGTTGACAGTTGATTTGTGGTTAGTACGTTTTGCCATTTCATCATGAATGGACTTACGCCAGAACAACGCTTGCTAATTGTGCAAATTTATTTTGAGAATCATGGTTCAGCTCTTCAAACTTACCGTGCGCTACGTCCATTTTACGGTCGACAATAACGTTCATCCGAGCAAGTTATTCGGAAAACCATGGATCGTTTTCGCACCACGCACACTAGTTGATAATAAGCATCCACAAAGACGCCGTACAATGCGCACAGAAGTTATTGCTGCTGTGGGGCGTAGTATTGAGGAGGACCCGAATGAGTCTATTCGCCATCGTGCACAGCAATTGGAGCTGTGTCCATCCACTTTGAGGAAGATTTTGCGAAAAGATCTTGGCTTACGAGCTTACAAGATGCAGCTTGTGCAAGGGTTGACATCGCGTAACCTTTTATGGGCCGTTAACAGTATTCAGCTTGATCCTCTTTTTCAACGCAAAATTTTGTTCAGCGATGAGGTTCACTTTTGGTTGAACGGCTACGTCAATAAGCAGAATTGTCGAATTTGGAGTGGAGGAAACCCAGAAGGCTTTGTTGAGACGCCCTTACATTCATTAAAAGTCACTGTTTGGTGTGCTTTATGGGCAGGTGGAATCATTGGCCCATATTTCTTTAAAGATGATGACGGCCAGAATGTTACCGTTAATGGAGAGCGCTATAGAGCCATGATTGCTGACTTCTTCGTTCCTCAGTTGAATGGTATTGATGTAGCAGAGCTTTGGTTTCAACAAGATGGCGCAACATACCACACAGCGCGCGACACTATCAATTTATTGCGGGAAACATTCGATGAGCGCATAATTTCGCGAAACGGACATGTGAACTGGCCTGCACTATCGTGTGATCTCACACCTATGGATTACTTTCTTTGGGGATATGTGAAGTCACTAGTCTACGCCGATAAACCACAGACGTTGAACCACTTGGAAGTCAACATTCGCCGCGTTATTTCCGATATACGACCCCAGTTGCTCGATAAAGTAGTCGAAAATTGGACTTCCCGATTGCGCTTCATGCGAGCCAGCCCCCGATATCATGTTTGAACACTAATGGCATAAAATTTATCTTTTAAATGAAGCCAACAAAATGGCCATTAACATTATTTTTACGTGTTTCATTTCGTTTTAAATTTGTATACCTCTAAGAAAAACACCCTTTATAAGTAGGTGTTGCAATGAAAGGTTTCTCTGATCAGAAAGAAGTATCCCTGAAGTAAGAGTATTTCATTCTTTACATAAACAAAAGAATTTCTTTCATTATATTTAGCAATTTGTATCTGCATTTTGCCTTTTTCGTAAGTTTTTTGATTTAATTTTTGAATTACAAGTCTTACACAGATTAGTTTTTTATTTCTTTCATTGGTTGCATTTATAATTGAATAACCAATGAGACCACAGAACAATATTATCTTTTGAATTCATCAGTTTTGGTAAAATTATTTAAAACAACAGAGATATTAGTATATGTGAAACTTGGAAGCTGTATATACCTTTAAATTGGTTAAGAAACTGAAATACAGAAACATCTCATTGACAATATGAGAATAGTATATAATAATAATACTTATAAAAAAATAACAGTTTTATAGTACATGATGAACTATAGAATCATTTGTTGTTTCAGAAAGTTTGGCAGCTTTACATTGACTTAACATAGGAGATCTTGCTATTTAAAGCAGCAAAATTTCAAGATGAAAATAACATAATTAAATATGGAATGAGTTCACATAATCAAGTACTTAAGGGAGTTGTGTCATTTATTTTGTTCAGAAAATTCTCTAAAGTTATTGTTTTTTAAATTTAATTTTTACTTGGAGAATCTACCCCTAAATTTTACTGCTTTTTACAATTACAGTATTAGCAATTCAGACTGGGTTGTCTTTTTAATTGGAATGATTTTGGTTCAATTACCATGTTCCAGTACCATTGTATCTTGTGCAAGAAACATGTTTAATCTAGAAATAGCAAAGAGTGTAGAGTTGTTTTATGTCAATATATTATTTCTTTTAAAAGACATAACATGATTATGAATATTTTTTTGATATTTAAAATGTTTCAATTATAACAAAGTAAGAAATTCAAACTAAAAATAATGAAAAAGAATATCTAAAGAGAAGTTATAGAAATCTCCATGTATGTAAAATATCGAAATATAACAGTAAACTAAAGACTAGTGGCATACATTCACAAAATGTATTATAAATAAATTATTTATTCTTTAAAATGTTAAAAATGTTTTATTCATTTATCTTTACAATGCAAATTTATAAGTAACATATAATCCTTAGTAATACAAAAATGAACATTGAAAATTGATGATTGTTTAATATTATGTTTAACTCATATTCCACAATTTTCCTTGTTAATTTGTTCCAACCTATATTTACTAACAGTAGCAGCGATAGGGAATCGAAAGTGAGTGTGTGTGTNGGAATCAAAAGTGTGTGTGTGTGTGTGGGGGGGGGGCAAAAATATTGACAATTTTCATTTCCTTGACATTTTCTGCATATTTTCACTAAGCACGATTTACATTATGAAATAAACAAAAGGAAATACTAATGGCGACTACCACATCAGGGATCGTGTAATTATTTTTAGTTCTCAGTTTTATCAGGTTAAAATGAAATTTGTATCTTTCCTTAAAAAAGTGGGGGATGGGGCGGCACGCCCCCCCCCCCTTATCACCACCACTGTTTACAGATCTCGTAATTCATTCCTTGCATTGAATATCACGAACTGTAGGTGGCCCTGGAAACCAAGCAATTTTCTCATGTTTTTTCATCTCGTATTAAACATTCATAACACGAATCTGAAAAAAACATGCGTAAAAATAAATAATCATAATGATAATTTTGTTAATATAATTCAATTCACATTATCGTAGCGGGAAAAGCTCTTTTCATTCAACTACGCAATGAAGTAAGGGTTCAAATATTCGCGCCATTATTGTCCAATAGAAGCAGTTCATGAAGGTAGGCACTGATGTCTAAATAGCTGCCCATAATGTATTCAGATCGTGATTCAGCCGACATTTGAGACTCAACTCTATATTAAAATAATATTTGTAATTTTATATGAATACTCTATTGGTTAGAATGTTTTTATTTTGTGGTATTTTTTGTCGAGAGGAGTCTGTCTGATGTGATTCGTCTCCGGAATCTACGAACTCCGTGCATGACTCACGTTCAGAAGAGGTTTATACCCCCAGGGTGCCGGCTCTTCTGTCAATTGCGAAGTGACGTTTGTGGAGTTGACTTGAGAGGGTCGCTCGAGGCTGCGATTTTGGCGAAAAGTTATAGTTGTATTAAACTTTGTTTGTTCGTTCGGAGTAATTTCATCGACTTACAAGGTAAAGTGCAATTTTAAACGCGAAATTTCTATGTAAATACTGTGTACACAATTAAGTGTATTTGTTTAAACTACGCGAAGTTGTGTATCATATATATGATCCATTATGTCGCATATACTGTTATTTCGTTCGCGTTTTGTTTCACTTTTCTTTTGACCTGTTCTTTTCCATGCAGTTGTGAGATTATAACTCGGTGGTTCTGTGTAGGAAGCACCTGTTCACTGACCCATCTGTGACTCATGGTGTACAGTAATTTGAGATAAGTGGTTTCTATGAGTAGTTTCTTTGTGTTAGGGACTGTGAGTGTGAAATATTGAGCATTATTTTTATATACATAACTAGTTTTAATTTTTTGCTACCAGGCGGTAGAGAGAAAGGAAAGTATGGCTTCTGCCACTCACGGACGTTCGCGATAGGTCAACGCCGTTTTCTACGACGAAGGGTGTGGCTTGGTTTCGAATTGCAGAATTGTGAATTTTCCTCTTTCATTTGAAATCTGTTTGATTAGGAATGTACTCTTTGGCTTCTCTGCAATTAAGTCTTGTCGAACCATAACTTCTTCTTTTTTCTTTCTAAATTAATATTTAATGAAAAAATAGGAAATGAACTTTAGTTAAATTTATTCGCGCTTACCATTCCTTTTTGTGTAGATGTCAAATGTGGATTGCTAGTTTGATTAAACATAGTAAGGTCTGCGTAAACTCTGAGGTGAACGGTTATTTTATTTTTTATCTCTAAATGCTTCTTGCACTGAAATAAGTGTCTATTAAAGTAACCTTACGTCGCTTGTGGACAATGTTTTTTGTATTTCTCGTGAACGGTAATGCCACGTAGGTCGGAGAGTTTAATGAGCGGCTCTCACTCTTAGAGTTCTGCCAAACTTGTTGCTACTTACTAAATATTCAACAATGAAACTACTTGATGTGTTGAGTTGGACCTACCTCTATCTTCCCTTGGGAAGCCCAGCGGAATTAGTCACCCTGGAATAATATTGATTTGCAATCTGTACGCCTGTCTGGAGGGGTGCGGAGGAATAATCGTGCGTCACCCACTTGTATTACTATGCCGGAAGACTTTGGCAGAGTTTCAATTGTATTGAACTGTATTTGTGTCCCATATTAACATTTCTTTAATTTACTATGTTAACTGTTAAGAATGAAATGCGTACAGTACCGAAAAGCTAGCTAATACTACGCATGTTTTATATCAAGATTTCGTCAATGCTTTTTCTTTCTTTTTTTAAAAATGGGAGAGACTTTTTTTTAGACAAGATATTCTATATTTGTTCATTTCCCGCGAAGAGCATATCGAGGTCGCTCTATACATTTAAACAGGCATTCCATTTAAGGTCTGGATAGTTGTATGGCTTCACTTATGTATTCTTGCGTCCAGTAAACTAACTGGGACTTACCTTCATATGTACTTGCTTTAGAAATTAGTAATTCATTCATCTTAACACTCTTCCACGCCTGAGTTGCGAGAAAAAGTAATTTTCAGTTAATAAAAAGTAAGACAAAATAAGGAATATTTGCATGAGTATTCAATGCCGTGCTTTTAATTGTATACGTCCGTAATATTTCGAGTACACTGTTAAGCAATGGGTGTGGTGGAAGGAACAGGAGCGTCCAGTTTCCTGTCGTAGTTCACTATCACATTGGCTAAGAAGGAATTCTCGGAGGGGGTGGGGTCTTGGCGATGACGTGTCGTCCGTGTGGGATTGGATTCTGAAGTTTTAATTCTTTAGTTTTAATTGGGTAATTATTAACTATTAATGATATCATTTTCATATTAGAGTGAAATGATTCAATAACATAATGCTCTTTTAGTTTTGATTGTTTATTTACTAAGTGGTTCTTCTTGTGGCGGGAACGAACATACGCGGGGAAGCTTAAATATCTAATGACGCGCAGATGAACGTTTGTCTCATTCACTATTTATTTCTCGTTGCCTGATTTATTATTCATTTTCGGAATTCTAGTACCGTCGATTAATATTATTAAAGTAAAGAATAATTTTATTGGTTTTGCTAAAATAGCTTTTGCCTTCCAGGAACGATGTCGAACCCTGTTAGCCCGTCATTAAAAGATCTTCCCAAGGTGGCTGTTGATTTTAAAAGTGAACTTGAGGGTTTCAAACCAGAACTAATGAAAAATGTGACTCCACAAGAAAAAAATATTCTCCCTACTGCTGAAGGTATGTAATTGACGATGCCGCCTTTTGCTTCGGCTTGAATCCTATTTATTGCCTGCTAGGAGATGTAGACGTAAATTATGCAATTGTAGTACAAAGCTAGAGGTGTTTCTTTATTATTTGGTTACATTAGAAATGAACTTGTTTGTTACACTTTTTGAGTAACTATATTAACATTGGTAGAAAACAAATGTATGCAATTAAAGATTCAGCACCAAGTTTGCATGTTAAAGACAGACAAGTTTTGTTAGTTATTTCTATGAAACTGAATTGGATTGTAATGAACATCTTGAAATTGACACTTAGAGCTTCCCTTGTTTTTTCTGTGAATTTTAAGTGTAGCTTCATTAAATTCAGTTAAGATGTTTAGGTATATACTAAAAAAAAATGCATATGTTTGCAAGTTTTAAAAATATGCATGTTGCATGAAATGTTGCTTAGATGTGAAACAAGAACGTCAGCATACTGAACTCATTCAGGGAGTTGAGAATTTTAAGCCAGAAAGGCTAAAAAGAATCAGCACAGAGGAGAAAATTATTCTTCCCAACGCGCAAGGTAAATAATGGGTAGAATATAGACTGTCTTGATGCTTGCTTATCTTTGCTTTAAATTGTATCGTAGCTTTTCTTGCCTTATGATTATTACTACTATATCCCAGAATAATTTGAAATACATTTTGCATTTCCTATATTTAGATGTTGCAAATGAAAAGACTCAAAAAGCTCTCCTGCAGGGAGTTGAAGCATTTGATACTGGAAAACTTAAACATACAGAAACACAAGAAAAAAACCCCCTCCCTGACAAAGAAGGTACATCATCATGTTCCTGTTGAATTTATTCCATTCTTGTACATGGCTTAATTGACTGTTTTGTTGTTAAATAGCAATTGAGCAGGAGAAAGGAAAGCAAAATCTTATTGCTGGAATTGAGAACTTTGACACCAAAAAGTTGAAACATACAGAAACACAGGAGAAAAATCCTCTCCCTACTAAAGAAGGTACTACATTTACATAGTAGTAGAAATATTAAAAGCACTCATGGTTACTAATAAAAGGTTTACTTTCAGCTATTGATGAAGAAAAGAAGGCATAAAAGTTCATGTCCTTCTTTAGGTACTTTTTTGTGTGAAAAATCCAGCTCAACAAAATTTTACAAACTTGTTTCCGCTGGACAGTCTCTTTTTTATGCAGGAAATTTTTCCCATCCAGCATTAGACAACGAAAGTATATGCCAAGTGCTTCCACATTGTTCAGTTGAGCCTGACTACCTGTGAAGGAAAGTAATGATTTTGTTTAAAAATCGCCTGGTTCTTCTCTAGAACTTTTGTGCTTGAGTTTCTTTTATATGTATACATAATATTAACATTTTTTTACATGGTCACCATTGTTATGGGTTTCCTAAAGGCGATGTAGCTTAAAGGAGGAGGAAAAGTGCAAGTATTAAAACATAAGTTACACCCAGACTGCAAAGTACTTTTAATTTTTCTGAAGATGCTGTATATTTGAATCTCCTGGATGCTGAATTTTGTAAAAGTGGGAGGTTAGGTAGTTCGTAGATATGTTAGTACTACAAAGTTTCGTATTGATAATTCCCTCACTATTTGAAGTACCTGGTGTTTTCTACAACATTTAGGAGTGAGATGTGTTTTATTTTGTATTAAAACTTAATAATAATATTTCACAAACAAACAGCTTCTTTGTAATAACTAAAATTTGATTAAAACATTTTTGCCTGTTGCCCTGTATTGACAATTTTTCTACCAAACTTCATTGATCTTGCAGGTGCTCAGGACTTTCACTTGGTATGCTTTGTGTAATGCAATAATGAAAACAATAAATGTATTATCTTGACTACCTTGTTCGTTGTCTTCATTATTTATTTGACAAATGTGTGCATATTTTATCATAAAAATTTCCCAAAGACCAGGGTTGACAGGTTTAACCCATTTTTAAATTTATCAATTTTTGATACTACCTACCAATTTTTTCTTTCTAGAATCACAATAACTTTAAGTTAAACTTTTTTGAAATGGAATATTCCAGTTTATCGGTAACTTTTAAACCAGTACCAGATCTAGTGTCAATTGCACAATTTCACACAATTTGTAACACTAGGTTAAATGTTTTTGCCTTGCACACATTGTAATCTGGCTATTTTTGAATGTGGTAATACCAGATTAGATTAAGTGATTGCTATTATTCATACTTGGCATAGAAACATTTTCATTAACTTTCTCATTTAAATTTCACCCAAGCTTCCAAATAAATAACACTAGTTTCACTGTGTGTAATAAAATATTAATCAGGTAAGAAAAATTAAGTCAACACACTATTCTTTGCATGTACCCTGAATTATTCATCAAATAACTGTCTTAACATACATATGTAGTGCACATGGTGATTCCTACCCAAATTTTATTTTATTAAAACTGTTTCTTTTAACCCTCCTTTAGAAAGATGTTACTTAAACCATGAAATATTTGTTAAATTTTGTACAAAGACCACATCATACATATGAAAAGGTTATAATTATCTTCTAGTTATGTCAAGGTTACTTCTCAAGTTTTATCACTTTTACTCATGAAAATAAACTTGGAGATCTCGAGTCATACAAGCAAACAATTTTGGTGAGCTTTTTCTCTTAATTTCAGGTGCTTTGGGATCAGAATTAAGAATCAATTGGACTCTTCTAAAGGAGAGCCAATTATTGGACTTGAGACTTGTCAGTATTGTCTTGGATTCTCACTGAAGCAAAACTTATGAGATTTTCTATCTGCTCACTAACAATGTCATTAATCTACTAGAGTAATTAGACCAATCTAACAACTAAAATGGCACAATGGCATCCTGGATGCAAATATGTGAAAACCTTCAAATTTTGAATTGACATTAGTTGGTATAATATTCCTGTCTTCATTTTGGAAACTATTAATATTTTTTGCAAAGAACCAACATAATATACCTGTCCCTTAACAATTCATGATTTCGTAAGTTTATTTTGCTTGGTTGATTTGATTCTAAATATTTTTTTAAAATGAATACGCCAACTTTGGCAAAAACTTTAAATTAGAAAATTAATAATTTCCTAGTAATGAAAAATGAGAAAAAATATTTTCTCTAGTACTGCAAATGAGTTACAGATTGAAATCTTGACATTGGTAAGAGACCAAGGTAAAAATATATGCCACAGGAGATTATTACATATTTAAAAGCAAGGAAATTATTTGGCAAAGTTTGAATACGATAGCTTGAATAAATTCTGAGAAAGGTAAGTATTTTATGCATTAGATACTTAAGATGGAAAATTGCTTTCTAAGGAGTGTGGCCTTATGCTGGATCTTTTAATCTTAGGAAACATTTCCTGGATTCTCAAATATGAAATTTTGGTCTAACACTGGCAAGAAATGAAATAACTTTACAATAAAAAGAAAACTGAAGTTAATTTTTGGGCACATGTGTTATGGAACAATGAGAAGCCATAGTTGTAAATGGATTTTCTTTTAGTCTATCTCACTTATGATACATTTTGTGCTCCAAAATTGTGTGCAAGTACTATGAATTCAGCTATCCAGTCTCGAAGGACAGAAAATGACATTATTCATGTCTGCTGCATTCTAGCGAGAAAAATGAGGGAAATAGTGCATGTTCTATTTTTTAATGCAAAGTTGGAGTGAAAACCTTGTTTTGCCCCGTAAAAGTAACAACTCATGGCCCACTGTTAGATATCGGACTAGCAATGATGAATTACCCTTTTATTACTGCAAAAGTAAATTAAATAACATTTGAAGCAAATAATCGTGGAAGACCCATTTCATGGAATCATCTGTTACTTCTCTTCACCTACAGCCACAGGGAAAAAAGGCATGCAATTAAAAACCATAGTCAGACATATAAGAATATACTATCTACAGTTTCATGATAGTTAACTTAAAAACTTTAAATGACTAAAAAATGTCAAAATAATTTAGGCTTTTTTGCACAAATTCTTAGATCCTTTTGCAGATAATTATATGGGTTTAAAAGAAACAAAAGTGAAAATTTCTTAAGAAGTCAATTTTTAAACAAACTTTTTTAATTAATAGATTTGTTCACAGAAGTATACACATAATTTCATATAAATAGTATTTCATTGAAATTTTTTGCGAAAATACTGGAAGTAATAATATACAGAGAATAGATAATCCATAACAGTGATTTAATGCTAAACCTAATGAGGAATACAATAATTATTTATTACATCTGCAAATGTAGTAATTGGGTATATACCATCTTTGTGAAAATCATTTTACAATGATAATTTATTTACTAGGAGTGAAATACTTCTTACACTGATTATACTAGGCAACATGTATACAGAAGGTCTTAAGTTCTGAACACACAAAATATTCAAGAAGTTCACAGCAAATAATACCAATTATAGCTTTGAGCTCATTTACAATGCAGTACCAAGTTCAGCTTGTTCTTTATGTATACCTATACCATGATGCAACAAAAACATTTTCATTTATTAAAAAAAAAATTGACACTTAAGTCTTTGTAATTGTGTCAGTTTTTATTATGAAAACAGGATGCTCCCATTACTCTCAAATACATGCTCCCATTTTCTGAATGAAGTTTTGGAAAGTATTTTGATACCAAACAATTTGACATATTATTTGAATGGTGCTGGTATATCTACTAAAAAAATGTGTTCAGCAGGAAACCTATAAAATGCTGGCAATAGTTAATACAGTAATGATAAACAATTAGTAAGCTTTCTTCAAACAGTTTCCAGATAAAATGAATACAATATGAAATTTTAATAAGTCAAATGGTCCCTACTTCACTATAGCCATAATCATTTCAGTTTAAAAAAACTGCAATAAATAAAATTTTAACAATTTTCAACATGCATTATCAGCACCACCAATTTTTGTAAGTTCTATGTAAAGTATAGAAAATAAAATGTTAAGAAACTTTTTGATGAGAAATAAATGCATAAACAAGTTCCAATGTATTGAATCTACCTACAAGGTAAATGTGTGATGAAGGTTAACATGTCTTTCACATGAACTCATTCTCTCTGTGGGTAATGAAGATAATTCCATTACATAATTCTTTGTCACACTTCAACACAACAAGTATAACATGTTAATAGCACTTATCTTTAAACAAGCTTGTCTTAAGTGTTTTCTCTCTCAGAATAGTGATCAATAACACCATTGATGCTCACAGATCTACCCTGGAACATGAATTAATAATTAGAATACAAATATAGAAGAATCTCATAACAGACAAAAGCATCTAAATGTTATGTTTTAATTCCAGTCTGGTTTATAACAAACAATTCTTATATGAATACAATCAATGAAATTGAAACAGGTAGCTATAAAAGTGATAATTCAATAACAATTAAAAAATAGTCTGCAACAAGGTTAATATGAACACTGCATTGAACAAGAGGTCCTGGTTCATTTAGATTTCATACACTACTTGGTTTGAAAAATTTATTTTTTGTTGGGCTTTTTAGCTTCTTATTACTGCAGTTAATGACAGTTATACTGCAAGTTCATAAGATAAACATATTTTTATTAGCCAATTGTTGAACAGAGGGATATACAAATTAAAATTTTCATTCATGTTTTAAAAAAATGCACAAACATGATTCACTTCCTTGGAATTGGAAAAAAAAATCAGATAAAAATAAGTATCCTACACAACAACAATAATATTTATAACAATAAAAATATTATTGTTGTTCTAATGTGTTCTATTTAAAGAAGAAAATGTTCTAGGATTATGTACACAAAAATTTCATTTTTGTACTTCTCACCTTTGTTGGAAAAAAATTTCAAGAGACTATATCATATCTGAAGTCAACATTGATTACCAGTACAGAAAATTTTACTATATGTCTTAACTTTGAAGCATACAATATATTCAATGTGAATTATCCCATCTGGGCCCAATATGAAAAACCCATCCTGGTCCAGGTTTTTCTCCGGTTTTCCTTTGGGTAGAGGTGGATTTTTTAAAAGAGAGACTCACTAGACTCCTAACTAGGGGCGGTATCTATTGAAATAATCAATCTTGAATTTAGTGTTGTTCAATAGTTACAATTTATAAACAATACTTTCAAATAATCTATAGTTAGATAATAATATGTACTTCTGAAATAACTTCTGTGTTTGATTAAATACAAATTTGTTGGTATTATGTTAATATTATAACACGTACCAAACTATTTTTATTGTTAGGAGTGTTAAGTTCACCTCTGCCTTAGGACCCTTGATCGGAAATGATGGGATTGCTTGCTTCCGGAGAGTTAATATGTTTATTGTCCTTCCCGTGGTCATATGCAGTTTGTAACTTCTTTTTTTACAATAAAATTTATTAATTAGAGTATTTATTAAAAATAATGCAAATTTTACAGATCCAAAAAGATACTGGACAAAAAAAAATGCCTTAAATAGTATGTGTGAATTTCAAAATTCCCATCTGTAGCAAAAATCACTGAATGCAAAAGAAGAAATGGTTAAAGCTGATGCAAAGAAACTGCTTCAAGAAAACCTAAAAAATAAAATAAAAAATGGAGCAACAAGTATCTACAAGGATAATGCCTGAAGCGAATAAATGAACCCAATGTAGATATTGAAAAACTCATGGGTAGCTGAGACGGAATTTGAAACCAGAAAAAGAGGCACTGATCATTGCAATGTTTTCAGAATCAGACATTATGAATCAAATGTACAGAAAAGCACTACTGATGAGAAATGTAGTGCCAGACTCGCTCTAAAATAATTGTAGGCAGTTTCTGGTTGGCCTCAAAATATGAATACATAAAGAAGCATGATCAGGTACATAATTACATTCACTGGAAGATGTGCTGAAATCTAGGTTTGCCAGCCTCAGAAGTATGGTATAAAAACAAGCCTAGGGAAGAAACAAACAGAGAGGAAATCAACATACTATTTAATCTGCAAATTCACACCTACAGAAGCATCCCTACCAATAAACATGACACTGTGGTTAAGGTCCTGAAAAACAGAACCTGCCAGTTAATTGGTATAACAGTTCTGACAGATAAAAATTTAATACAGAAAGTAGTGGAAAAGCTACTGAAATACAAAGATTTGACTATTGAAATTAGTACAGAGTGGTTGTTGTGGTTAGTAGGAACAAGAATGGTACAGGGAAGGATACCGTTTTGCATTGTCAGTCGCCATGAGCGGTCTATTACTGGAAAACCCAGACATTCTGAATAATTTGCTAATGACCGATGAAGCTTATGGCTTTGTAAACAAACAGAACATGCAGTACAGGTCACCAATGAACTGCATGAAAGGTCGTTGAATCCTCCTAAAATTACGGTTTGGCGTGGAGTGTGTGCTTTTGGAATTGTAGGCCTATATTTCTGTGAAAATGACTATGAAGAAGTGACTGTTAATTCACGATATGTGACTAAGTTGGAAGGCTTTCTTGAACCCCAGTTATGATGGCCAGTCAATAACCCCTCAGACCTTATTTCCAGTAGGATGGAGCAACAGCTCACACAGCATGAAACAGTACATCAGTAATTCCTCAAATTTTCAGAACTGTCGTCTCTCATTTAGGCAACATTGCTTGGCCAGATTAGTTCCCAACCATACTGTACTAAACTTTTTCCTGTAGGGTTCCTTAAAGACCATGTGTTCCGGAGGTATATGGTGACTATTTCAGAACTCAAGCACGTCACTGTTGGCAAATTGTGGCTATTGATGAGGACCTACGGAGGCATGTGTACAGAAGCTTTCAGGAATGTTTGATGTAAACAGAGGCCATCAGCCTGATGTAATTTTCAGAAAATAAGCTCGTAATCTGTGCAGAATAAATAGCAAACTTGGATTCATTTCTAGACATCCTATGTTAATTTTTCCTTCTTCCATATATTACCTACAATCATTTTAAATGAATCAGTTGGCTCCACACCACCTAGGAGAATGAAGAAAGATAATCTCTATTGTTGTAGGTTCCCTTGGTGCGATATTCATAAATTTAAAGAATCTAGATTTCATACCTGATAAACCAAGATATTGAGAAAAATTTAGCTTGTACTTTAAGATATGACATCTAATCCTTTAGAGAGTGGACAGAGACCTGGGATTAGAAACTTAAACCAGCTTAAGAGCTATGAAGCAAATACCACTCCTAAGAAATTATAATAGTGATGATTATGAAAACTACAATGATGAAGTCAATAATATAATAAAATTATTTTTCATGTAGATTAAAATATAACAAGGTTCTAAATAAATAGAAAGGCAAGTGGTTTTCAAAGCAAAATATTTCTACACAAGAATATATAAATAATACACATTTATTCAAACCACACTGTTCTTGAACATCTGAATGATTAAAATCAACAATTGTTAAAATTAAACAGTATTTTAAATCTTAAAAATTATTATATAATTTTTTTAAACTATTACAAAAAAGCATTATATAAACCTTGCATATAAATACATTATCACTAAATAAAAGCACATAAAAAATACCTCATTTCTCTGTCGATTCTGAGTTGGGTTCTTCACCTGAATCACCACATTCAGCAGCAGAGGAATCCTTTTCTCGTTCTGCTTTCTTGGCATCAGGAACCCAGAGACCAGAATCAACACAGCGTTTCATATGATACCTTGCCTCTTCTTCAGGCATACTGGCAATTGTTTCTTGCAGCAATGGAATATCTTGGGATTCAAAACATTTCTGTAAAGCCTATGACAGAGCAAATAAATAGGACGAATTAAATACACAAAACTAATGAGTATATGAAATAATTGAAATGGACTAAAAAAATGTGTTTCCAATGTAGTTTTGTCAAGTTTCAGACATAACAATATATCTCTACACCTTTACTTATACAATTTTTATATAAGCTACAAGTGAAAGTTAGAAATGGAAATCATATTTGCATTAACTTTCTGTAATTATTCAACATGATACTTCAATATTATTCAATGTAACCTACTCATACATAGATCCTAACTTTTATATAATTACTTACAGATGAGTACAAAATTTCAAACAAATATAATTTATTAAAAAATTGGCTAAAAATTAAAGAATACTTGAGTTGATTCAACGCACAGAGGAGTGTTAACAGCACATCCTAAGCACTCATGGAAAAGAAGGGAATCTTTATTCAGTGAAGTCGAATAATAATAAACAACCTAAGTTAAGCAAATCACATATTATGATGTTTGAGGTTATGTTTTTGTTTTCATGAAAATAAAGTCAAATTTTAAAATGAGATACTTAATATATTTTTGTTTCAAGATTTGACTATACATAATATTTTCAAAATTATTTTAATAAAATAGCCTACAGGAGGAAATTAAAGGATTTAAATTCCCTTTTAACTCTTTGTTGTTTTATGAAAGTCACTTTTTTGTTGGAAGGGTATGAAACGTGATGGGAAAATTGCATCAAGTAAGGTGGGGGAGGGAAATTCATATTTTCTCTCCATGGTTTAAAAAGTTGATAAAATCATATATTCAACTTATTGAAGAATATAAATAAAGATACTCCCAATATTCATTTCATTTCAACAGTTCATTTTGAAGTACAAAATGAAGAGTAATACATGTGGCATTAGTCAGTACTGAAGATGGTGGGAAAGGCCTAGACAGATTTTTGAGCAGACAGGAGTCATGGTCTTTACTTGTAACAGAAGGTTCGTCTTCTAATCTCTACAATAAATGCACAGAAACATGATACAAATCTTAACTAAGTTTCTAGAGTTTGTGAAGCTTGCCAGATGTCAACAACTTATCTACTTCATCAGAATGAGCTGCCATAGTTGATTTGCCAAAACACTGAAGTGGCTATATTGCCACACAAATTTTATTTTCAATGATATTAAATGAATTAATTTTTCAAGAAGAATTTGACGACAAGATGTATAATTAACAACCAGAAAATTTGAAAGTAATTCATGTTTTTCCTTTTTCATTCTGTTTTTAATTTTCATTTCGTTGAGTGCACGAGCTATGCCCTTGGATGATCCTTTATCTATATCTAAGTTTATTTTTAGGGAAAATTGGCTGCGGAACACTGCCATTGTACATGCTTACAAAGTCATCTAGTCCGAAGCCATCAAATACAAAGAAAGAAAAAAGAAAACAAAAATGAGGGACAGTTGTAACTCACTTGCATTTTCCCTTGTAAGAAATACAATAATGGCTAGTACAAAATATGAATGATAATTTTGAAGAAAAGTTATCCCACAAATTCCCTCAACATTGGGCTTCAGAACACTTGACTTCCAAATAAATTATCCAAAATTCAGTCAATGACCCCCAAACTTAATTATCAATTCATAAAATGACCAAGAAGTACCAAGATGCAGGAAACTAAGTATCCCCATCAAAATTGATTTGATAGAGAACAACCCACATTGTGTAAAATACTGGTTCACTTACAGGAGGAAGAGTTTCAAACACCTCAACAGGGTCAAGTCCACCTGGACCCAAACGAGATTTGCGCTCCTCTTCTTCAGCTTCTTGAATCTTCTCAGCGGAACGTTTGCGAATACGTTCTTTGAAGGATTCAAGTTCATCATTGAAAGAATTTTTGTACTCAGGTTCTGCCACTTGGATTCTGAGGAGCACAAGAAACAATCATAAGCTACATTTCCATACATTGAAGTATTTTAGTCACAATCAACAAAAATTGAGAATGATAAATAAATGTCATTTTTAATATCAGGTTTGGCATCCTATGGGTACTAACAGAGCAAAATATTCACAACTCTTATCCAGATAGAGCAATATTTATAGGAAAAGATTCCAAATTGGCAACTTAGCAGAGTTGGGTATCACAGCTGCAGCTCATAAATTCTAATGTTTTGAATTTTGGGAAATATTTTTTAAGTTATGAACCTAATCATCTACAAAATAGAAAAGTATACAAAAGGGCTCACTAATATCAGTTATTAAATGATGATTCTAATCACAGTATTATGCATCCTGCACACAATTCAGGGATGTAGGATATTAAAGGCAGGAGAAAAAAACACTCAAAATGAGTTTCTTGGGAATGATAAAAGTGAAAAGAATACTAGAATGTACAGCTAAAATCCTGTGAATCATTTTATTTCCAATAGCCAAGAAAGAAAACCCATACTGATAAGTAACTTCAAGAATTTATTACGTTTGAAGCAATTAGAAGTTGCGGGAAGACACATTTAGATGTTGCCCTATTGCCAGAGAGTTACGTACTTGCTAATGTTGGCAATCTCCATACATCCCACCCAGGTAATTTGGGATTGATCGTAGACCAAACATTCATCAGAAGCTTTGATGACAGCAGAGACCAGGGAGATGTCAGCAATCAATTAACCTGTATTCAAACCATATATTTAGCTGTATGTATCAGAATATGGAGGAAAAAATAAAAACAGACGGGGTAGAACGTTCAGTTTCAATGAATGTGAAGCAATAATTAAGCTTCTTAGAACCAGGGGTGGAAGAGAATAGTTGATTATGAAAGAGTAGTTGATCATTCTGATATAGACATTTTTCTAAAGGCAAGGTTTGAGACCTTGGAAAATAACTGAATGTTTCAACAACAATAAAAGAATGCAGAAGAATTGAAGAATATAATATATATGAATGGTATTGTGAATCATCCATAACAAGAGCAAAATTAACACTTCTAAAATGCAATTCATAAGAAAATTTCAAAATTTGTGCATTTTGAGACCTAGTACTAACTTTTTGGTACAGTTTCCAGTCATTACAAGAAACCAACAAGACAGTTGAATTCCTGTGGTTTCAGTTGATGTGAAGAAAACAACGTTTAATCATATAATGCAGACATGATGTCTACAATGGTTTTCTCCTGCTAATTAGCTTATTCTCTGGTCTGTCTACAGAGACAAAACTTCATTATTTACTGTCAAAAACAAGTAAAGGAAAGAGGAACTTACAATTGCTGAATGCACTATTTTGTACAAGTGCTACAAAGAGAATCTGAGACCTCACAAGAAAAGATTTGTGGGAAAGCTTGTCCTCATTAAATTTTATCCTAAATGTTCTTTGGGATTTACAAGAAGGATCCGAGAAAAGGATCCAAGAGGTAAACACTAAATAAATATTTATTGCCAAAAAATCAATTAAAAACTGCCTACAACAACATGAAGGACAATAAGCTTGAGGTTCTGGGTTCTATGCCAAAATTATTTGATATCATACTCAACCTTAGGTACATACAGCATAAATGATTTCTAGCACAAGAAAAACCAATGATAACTACCAATTATCAGTAAACAAGGACAACCAATGATAACTACCAAATCAGTAAACACAAGGTCAACAATGTTAACTACATTTGTAATGAGAACTCCTAATTAATAGTGACGAGTTTCACAAAAATGAAAAAAATTCAAATCTCATTTCATTAACAGATGATAAGCAACAAGACTTTTGATGAAGACCGTAGGGCAAGAGGGACAGAAACATAATCAGTATGGGTGTTTCTGAAGCATATATTAATGAATGTGCTCAAGATTACAGATGATGCTTGAGCAACTTCTATAAAAATCCAGGAAAATGAAGTCTGTTTCATCGATTTTCTCTGATCTCATTCTGATTCTACAGCACTCACTTCTCTCTGGTGTGAACTTCCCAGGACTACATCACAACCTTGGCAGTCTTGAAAGTCCATGTAAGATCAATACGATTATAGCATTAGGAAAGATCCCTGTCATGCTCAACCTGATTGAGCGAAGAGAGATCTTTTGTCACTCAATGGGTATGGTTGAGTCATTCGGCGAGTCCCACAAACGGGGAGAGTTGTGTTGGCTCCCCTTAGTGTGTGACTGCATTTTCCCTACCTGTACAAAATTTTAGGGCTGTAATGACCTCGATGTCAATGAGCCGTAAAGCACAAAAAAAAAATCGTTACTCAAGTCTGACAAGAAGCATTCAATATAAAAAGGGGAAATTTATATCAATTATCAGCACGAAATTAATAGATATCCAGTGTAGTTATTTCCATGTATAAGTGGAGGCATTGACCAAAACAAATTAATTACAACAGGTGTATAATTGTACAGGTTCTTTTCAGGTATAATAACCCTACTGAAGTACTATTAGATGATTTTGGTATCAGACAATGATGGTGACTGATTATGTTTAAACAGAAATCATGCATGATCATGATGCATACGCACAGGCTGGACATATCAACTAAAAATGAAGGCATCATATAGAACACCTCAAATTTTATAATTTCAAATTACAAATAAATTGCTTATCAGACAATACATATCTTAGCTATACAAATAACCTTCAAAAAACTTTCTTCTTTCTAACCTTCAAAGCACTTTGTATCTAACAAGGGTAAGGAAAGTTAAAGCAATAAGGATAATCTGTGCAGTTGTATACTCCAGTTCTTCAGAGTAGATCCAACCTCTTCAAGTGGAAGGACAACATCTTCAAGTGGAAGGCTAACTTGGTCAAAATTTAAAAATACTTTCAGGGTATTAAGGCATGTCGTTATTTTTTTGATACTCTATGATTTGTTGGCATTTGCAGCCAACGAAACTCTGAGTATCAAGAAAATAACGACACAGCTTAATACCCCGAAAATCTTTTAAAATTTTGATGTGGATAAGGTCGTCCAACAACATGATCAAGTGACAGGTTATGAATTTCTTTACAGAGGAAGTATGCTATGAACATATTTTAAATTGTTGTGCATGAAGATGTCACTACATTGAATTTCTTTGGAATATTACTAAATAGAACATTAAATATAATTTACTTTATTCTTAGCAAGGTGTAAGGCAAATAATTTCAAAATGATCAGTTAACCGACTTCATAATTGCTTGATTTTACTATTATTGTTGCTAGGTGGCAAAACTGTAATTTATCAGTCAATGTCACCAGTGATGATTTAATTGTTACTGTGAAGCATTTCAAGTAACTCTTCATTATTTGTGTGAAAAATCTGGCAAATAAGGGTAATTTACAGCCAAAACAATAATACAAATATATTTTCAATATTGATAGGGATCACTAATATTTTGTCTAATTTCAAAATAGATAAATGAAACAAGTGAAAAGGGAATTTTAATAAGGGAGAGAAAAAAACAAAACAAAAAAACAATTGGAACAAAGTGAATCTATTACACATACATAAAAGTAGAAACTATCAGATAATCTTGCACAAGCTTCATACCTGGTAAAAAATGAAGAGACACAAGCACGGGGATCAACATCCAACTGCTTTGAAAGTTCCAGAATATACTGCATACAGATGCACTGGTGAGCCACATGTTCCATTAAATCACGTTTCTGTTAGAAAATAAAATTTAAAAAAATATTAAATATTGTGTATGAAGCTGACAGAAAAGCGGATCTACAAGAAACTAACTATTTCCTAAGCACCCTGTGGCAGCGTGAAATTAAAACTGTACGGAATAATTTACAAGAATTTTAACAAAGTCTTCCTTTCCCTTTCTTCCAACAACTAATCTTTTGTGAAACTTTTTACCCTAGCCACTCTTTACAGCAAACAAATGGAGGTTTGCTGTAGCAAAAATGTTTCACACACAGATTGGGGCAGGTCTAACATGTTGGATAGCAGCAAGCTGTAATGTATTACAATAAATTTCTAACTTGTTAGGTCATTAGAACATTCTAACTAATAGAAGTCTCCCAATGGAAAAAATTGGAGAAATACAGCTAGTGGTAACAGAGATAAATATCTTCAATAGTTTTCTACATTTAAAATAATAATTGTAAACGGTTACTGCAACATGAAAACAAAGAGATAAGTAATTTCAATTAGGGAGGAAAGGTTATAAATATTCTTGACATTTTGCACAAGTCAAATCAATAGCCAATACACTCAACAAACTATTCAGAATAAACACTGAAATAAATAAACAAATTTTTTTAAAGTTGATTTTTTTGAGGTAAACCAACAAAAGATATAGTGAGGTTATTTAATCATCAGGTTAGATCATTACTAGAGATAGTCCTCTTTCATACTGATAAAGGTTTCCTATTCTTATGGAAAGTATTTTCTTTCTCACTATTCACAATTGATGGGATGGATTATTGAGATTTGGTAGATTTCCTGAGGTTAATGATCTTGAGGGTTAAAATTATTTTATGATATGAAAATAATGAAGGTTCTTCCTATATTTCTTGGGTGCACACTCCCAAATTGTTGCTATATTGTCTGAAATGGGCATAATAACTTTTGTTCTTTTAAAAATACACTGGTTCCAAGCATGGTGAGGAATGGTAGATTTTTCACAAATTTATACTCTGCATGTTAGAATAAGTCTTTAAATCCTGATCCAAAGTTGAATCCTTTAGAAAATAAAAAGGAGAAGAGAATATCTGAAAAAATTTAAACTTGAAAAACAAGTTATTTACCTTTTTTTCTTGAACTAGAAAATTTTTATAATTGCAGAGAAACTGAATTTGGAATTTATAGAAAGTATACACATTCTAATAACAGAAGCAGCACCAAATAGTTGGCATGAAGGGATAGTACACACAGTTTACAAGAAGGGAGACCAGATGCTATAAATTAGAGAGGAATCACTCTACTNAAAAAAAAAAAAAAAAAAAAAAAAAAAAAAAAAAAAAAAAAAAAAAAAAAAAAAAAAAAAAAAAAAAAAAAGGATTCAAATCACTCATATTCGATAGAAAGATATTGAGGAAAGTTGGAGAAAAAATGAAGCACAAAAAAATAGAGTATTATATGAATTAATAAAAAAACAGAACATTGTCAGAGAAATTAAGGCTAGGATATTAGCTGGTCTTGGTCATGTGGAACACATGAAAGGGCTCTGATTGCACCGTAGCGAAGTAGGCCCAAGAAAAGATGGCTTGATGATGTATGACAAGATCTAAGTAGAATGAAGGTAGCAAATTGGAAGAAGTGAACAAAGAGAGTGAGAAAGAGAAGATACATATAGCAACAATTACATTAAAGAATTTTGTTATATTCTCCAACACAAACCAATAATTACAAATAACCATTATCAAAGACGGTAAATACTTGATTGAAGGACATGGAATACAATTTAGAGATGATAATATTGTCAACATTGCTAAAAATAATGGTTTTGCTAATGATGGGGATCAAAACATTTAAGAAAACGGATACTTTGAAAATCACATAAAAAGTAACCACCTCAATGAAAGATTTAAAAAATGAAAATATTTTTGGAAAACTTTTTAGTCATTCAGGTTTTCATGAAAAGTTTCAATCCAGTTAAATATGCTATTATTGCCTTGGCACCACAAAATAATTATTTAAAGCTATTTACAAAGAAAAGAACCAGCTCAAACAACAGTCATCTATGGTGTAAATTGTAAAGGTGGCAATTAAGTTTACTATGGCAAAAAAGAAACATCAAAATAAGACAAAAGAAATGTTTTTAGAAACATTAAATTTGGGTAGTTGGATATGCATTTTAGAAACATTAAATTTGAATTGAATATGCATTTATGGAATGGGAAAAATTATATTAATAATGAGTTATTTTTCTTGAAGAATATTGCTGGTCGTTTTGTTATGTAGGGTTGGGAGTGAGCATTTATAGATGTTTTTAAGAATACAGAATTAATCTTCTTAGTTTTATTGGTGAAAA
This sequence comes from Laupala kohalensis, assembly GCA_002313205.1. Lineage (NCBI taxonomy): Eukaryota > Metazoa > Arthropoda > Insecta > Orthoptera > Trigonidiidae > Laupala > Laupala kohalensis. The sequence continues at coordinate 180,488 of NNCF01128654.1, read as the reverse complement.
TCTTGATTTAAACATTTGCATACCATCAGCAGAACACCATTGCAACAAAACCAAGCAAAAGTTCTTTACTAACTAATTAATGTAGCATATCAGCTAAGTGTAATAATGTTCAGTTGAGAAAATACAGACACACACACAAAAAAAAAAAGAGAGAGAGAGAGAGAGAAAGAGAATTTTTTTTGTGGGGCTTAAGGGCTCGTCAACATCGATGTCATTAGAGCCCTTAAAACTTGTACAAGTAGGAAAAAGGCAGTTACGCACTAGGGAGAGCCAACATGACTCTCCCCGTGTGTGGGACTTGCCGAATGACACAGCCATACCCACTAAAAACTCTCCTGAATTACAACTCAAAACTCAAATCCCAACATATCTCAAGACTTCATTTAAAACATTAAAAAGAAGAAGAAAGAGGAAAATGAAAGATACCCTAGCCCTAATAGCGTTGGGATCGAAAAGAACAAGAGGTGACCAAGGAAGGTCAGGAAAGAGCCTAGCACAAGTAAGTGGAAGTAATGCCAGACTCAGAAAGAGAAGAAGGAGAAAGAAAAAGAAAGATTTGCATTCAGAGACATGCAAAAACTCAAAAACAACATAAAAACATAGGCATTTAATGGTTTTTGTAGATGGTGTTTTCTAACTAAGCTTCAATTTTTTAATATCAGGAAGATCAGGGGCCCATGTCACAAAAGTACAAGGGTTGTTTGTAACATGTTAGGAACAATACTTGTAATAAGAAATTGTTAGTTACAATCGTTTCACCAAGATTTCACTAACTTGTCAGTAACAAGTATAGTTGATGAGCCCTAAACCCCCACTCCCCCAAAAAGAAAAGAAAAAGTGTAGTGCCTTCACACTTGTCAGTAACAAGTACTGGTGGGCAGTCTACTCTTTCTCGTTTGATTCTGCATTATGTAATGTCAAATTTGGTATTTCTAAAACATTCATTAGTACACTTTTTTGGAGACATAGCACAGGAAGTGATCATTTTTTTTATGAATTATTAAAAATATTTCCCACTTATCAACAATGATTTTCCAAATTGCATAATAATAACTGAGCTAAAATAATGATGAATAACTAAATTAAAATATATAGTAAAATAAATATGGTTCTTTTCTTATAAGTTTTTGTAATATGTCCCTCTTTTTCTTCCAGCTCTACAGACGTCGTTCTAAAGCATTTGTTAAAAAAGCGTAAACTGACTGCAAAATATAAACTGTAGTTTTTGACTTGGTTCAACATTCAATAATTTTTTTAATATATTATCTGAAGTATGTTTCTGCTCATCAACAGTCTCCCAGGGGTGCAACTGTGGCCATAGTGAAAGCATTAGGAGGAATAAAAAATTACCATGTTAAAAAATATTCAAAGCTTAATCAATGAAATATTATTACTAACCTAAGTATTCATAACAAAAATTAATTTCAAAATCAATCATATTAATCTCATTACAAAATTTAAAAAATATCTATAAACTGTCCACATGTGCCCTACCCCTCTCTCCTACCAAAACTGATAAATTTATCCTAATGTATGGTATGTTGACATAACTTACATTGCAACTAAATATAGAAGATACCACAAAAACAAGAAATTAAATATACATTAAAATTTTCTTACTAGTAGAATTATGTAAGTCAATCATTAAATATAGAAATTATCCATAAAAGGTTCAAAATTGAAGACTTAAAATTTCATAAAATTTTCTTACCCCTTCCATTTCTAAATTAATACACCATATGACTAAGTAATTTGCAGTATCTTCTGAAACTAAATGTTGATGTTCTTGTAGAAATCTTTTACTATCATCAAATTTACGAAGCATACCAAATTTCTTGAGCAATTTTTCATTTTCTTTCACAAATTTTTTCATACGTTGCTCTTTTTCTTCTTCTGATAGCTCTTCACTTCCTCTTGTAGGAGGACTATTAATGACAGTTTTTGTAAATCCAGCATGACTAATTGTATCAACATTCCATGGTGTCACCTGTAAAATAAAACAAATGATTTTGAAAAAGAAAATTATTTCATTCCTCTAGTCCCAAATGAAATTGAAATCCTTCAATAAATATACATAAAAATATAACGTTTTAACTACAAAAGAAAATGAATAAATACCTTTTCCTTTTTCTCTAACTCTTCACTCTTTGATTTAAGGTTCTGAGCTTCTTTTTCCAATTCTTTCAGTCCCTTTTTCAGGTCATCCAAATTTGAAGAACCTGTTTTCTCTGCCTCACTTACTTTATCTTTCATTTCCTTTATTTTTTTTTTATTGCTGAAATGCCCACAACTCGGTATGAAAAATACAGCAACAGTGTAAGGTCACTTGTTAGCATTAGGTGGTAATAATAAATAACACTCGTGAAATTGAAGTGAATTGGAGGAAAATTGAAGACAAGAGACAGTCAGAAGGAAATGTGAATATTTAAGCTGGGAATATGAAGTCAAGTCACTCAAATTGCTCCAATATGTTCTGTAAAGCATACTGAATTAAAAATTAAGAACACCAACACAAATTTTGAAGTTAATCTCTCTAACTGCTGTAGAGTATTTCTCAGTCAATTTTTTGTTAATGCTAAATATTCCACAAAATTGCTAACAAATTTATAAAAGCATGGAGAAAAATGTAAAACAATATTATAAAAAATATGACAATAAAAGAAAAAAAAGATAATATTTACTGAAAAATCTATTTGACAACTAACTAAAGTACTCCCAGTTATGCAAAAAATTAATTATATTGTGCCACTAGGGGAAGAAAAACCAACAAATGGTTAAAAGTGGTAAGGAGGCAAAAGGCATGTAAAGACAAAAATTTCCAGTACTATGAAGACATCTGATTTTTGATGTGTTTACTGAATATACCATTGAACAATCTTTTGTTAATGACATGAAAATATCCTCATTAATAAAAAAAAGAATATATAATAATTACAGCATTGGGAAATGCATAACAGCTTAACCAAAAGGTTAATTTGCACAGACCTCTCTTTTGTCCTATTTACTTGTTCTTTTTCTATTTTCTGCTCTTCCATTCGTTCAAGTCGTGCCTGATGCCTCCATCTAAATAAAGAAGGAGTGTCAATATTGGGATGAGTTTCATCTTCATCATCAGATATCTAAAACAGAAGTTGGAAAGAATTTTTTAATGAAACTATTATTTGATATCCTGTCAAGTACAGAAGAGAATGAGATAACTCGAAGTATGATTTTAACCACAAAATTTTCTAGGAAGGCAAATTACTCAATCTTTAAGACAAGCACTTGTTTTCTCATAATTAGTTAATCACTTTGTCAAGAGTACATACATTATATTTATCCACTAAATGCAAATAACTACACAAAGTTTTGAAGGTAAAAATGTTGCAATTAAAAATATGCAAAATGTTCCCATCATTTTACACAAAAGATATTTTATTTCACAGGTCTCAGCCATTATAACAAGTATACGGTAAACAAGATAGATTTGTGAGTAAATGAAGAATCAAATAGAAACAGTGATACATTATAAGTACAAAAAATTGCCCATATTACTCTTACAAGCCGTATAAATATAAACAGAGGAAAACAAAATTTACAATTCCAATGAATGAATATAAACTAAGCACTTGATAATTCATAACATCTGTTAATATTTGGGGGTGAATCATCTGTAAGTGAATTGATGTTTTCGTTTCCTTATCTGTCTTCTACCTCTATATCTTTCCACTTGCTGTAATCCACCATTCTGTACTGATTCTATTCGTCAGCACCAACCCCGGGCAACTAACAAGTACCAATAACACTAAATGAGTGCGAGAAGTGCGATATCAAATGAAAGTAAATCGAGGTGAATATTGGTTATATCTCAGCTGAACGCGGCTCAATGCTTTTCAACGAATCTTCAAGAATTTACAAGAAGGGTATCCACAGGGTCTCCAACTAAAGCAAAAATCAAAAGAACGTTGGACGCATGCTAGCCAACTTTGGCCAAGAACGACACAAGACGTCAAAATTACAAAAGTGTTGCAAATATGAGCAAATACAAATGTCGCGACTAAAGCTTTAGAACTTTAATCGCAACGAGTGAAAATAATAAGGGACAGACTGAAAATACATTTTCAATAGTAATAGAAACTTCGGCGTCCGCTCTGGTTTTCACCGAAACACATTACGCGTGTTAAAATTTACATTTTCCCTTGAAATTTAATATTTACAAGAAAACTTAACTTTATTAATTTGTGTTTTCTTAGTTAAATCGAGTTTAATTAAATTCGACCCAACAATTTAATTGGTAGAAAGTTTTATTTAGATACAATATATCTAAAACCACTAGCTCTGAAGTAAAGGTTTCGTCTGAGCCGAAGTTTCGGCCGATTTTACCGGTTTTCGAAACTGTCCGATACCGTAACCGAAAACGGTAGCAAAACTTCGGTTGATCACTAAAATATGTGTATTAAGCGCCGCGGACCTAAGAGAACGGACATAAAATAAAAAAAGAAAGGACGTTGGAAGTGCGATCAAAAACAACAATGTTTCACGAAATTATATTGTTAATTTCTAATACGTATTTTATTTGTTTCTATACACCAAAACGCCGTATTCTGGAGAGATTAAATGAACGAATACAATTAAATAATATTGGGAGTCCGAATAATTATTACGTTACCGTGTCTTTTGAGTCAAATTTCACCCCACTCTTCTGGCCACAACTATGGCAGTGTCCTTAGTTTAAGAGAGAACCGTCAACCGTGTCCTCAACTTCAGAACATGTAGTTTCTCATTACAGGTATATTTACAACGCACAAATTCTCATAGCCTCTATAGCACTAGTTATTATTCGAGACTTGCCTTTTATAAGTTGGGTAGGGAGAAACGGAGGGATACAGGTCACAATAAAGTGACCAACTACAGCTGATTGACACCACTATGAGAAACAGCAGCTCGTAGTATTTTCAAGATATATGATAAAATCCCCATTATATTTCCGTCCCAGGCGGTCTGTCTTGATGAGCCTAAACTGAGTTTCCATCCATCCGGGTTTCCCCGGAATTGTCCTAGTTTAAAGAATGTGAAGGAAACGTCCGGGAGGGGTTTTCTATTCCGTCCGGGTATTCTAAATAAGCCGAGCAACAAAGACACGATTATTTTTTACGAGAGTTATCTTGTGTTCTGCAAAGTGTTAACACTTTAGTTCTTATTTTTCATGTGAAAAATAAAATTAGAACTTTTGTTCTTGAATTGTACTTGTCAGTTTTTTTTCAACACACAAAAGTATCTAGTAAGTTTATTTTAAATTTATTTATTTAATTTAAAATGATAAATTTATTGTAAAAAATAACTTTATTCGCTATAAATTTATTTGTTTAAAAGTGAATGTTCCTAACTAGGAAAACACCTCCTATTAATTATTCAATTAATGGCACATAATAAGTTTAAATCATTTTATTATTGTGAAGGATAGAAATCATTTTACATAATAATGTCCAGGTTTTAATTCCAAAATACGATGTTTTCGGTCTCGTCCTAGGCAGGGGTGTCTCCCAAAAAAAATCTGTGACGCAGACCCCTCCCACCAAATTTGCGAGACAGCCCTCCACCCACACAAAAAAAAACATCCCCTCCTTCGCTTTGACTCGCTTCCAAATCACATTCAAAATTTAGAAATATTTTACAACTTTATCTCTCTTAATTAACCTAACTCCAGTAAAATTCAGTGTGCAAAACCAATGCACATGCTTTCTCATATACTTTTAAAACCCTTATCTATATGGTACGCAAAACTAATAACTTTACTAAGAAAAAAAACAATCATTTTCATGCATTTTACATTGATTACTACAGTTTCATCTTCTACGTATAAATTAAAGGGAAAGGGATTGCTTGAAAATGGTGGTTTGGTATCATTTGTCTTGAAATTTTCTTTAGAATCTAATATTAAATTAATTTTTTGTCTTTTATTAGCACGGTAAAAAAATAGTTTGTTCAGTTCCGGTAGGTGAATAATTCCGGCTGCGAAGGGCAGGGATCCGAGGAAATATCTCTGGGTCAAGATGTCTCGGAACGAAGAAGTGGTGACAGAGTGAGGGAGATAGCTAGCCGTCTAAAGCTGACAGACCCCTTACCTCGGTTTGGTAAATACTCACTACTCAATAGTTTTGAACTCTCTTGATATAGTGAATAAATGAGATCCATGAAGATAATAAATGAGATAATGATTCGGCTGAGAGATATTATTTGCGTACTTCTATGCCAAACTTTAAAAAAAGTTGAGCTTCTTATGACAATTTCTTTCCAAATTATACTTTAATACAAAAAGTACTTCATATGAAGATCAAAGATAAAAACATTTCAGAACACGTCCATCAACAACTAACATGCCCTACGTTAAATGCGAATTTGACTCATTAGTTTAGCAAGAATCGGTGCGCACAGATGGACGGGCGTCGTATTAAAAAACTTTCGGGATCAATGACTCTAAGAACGAATATATTCGTCAAAATCTCGCATTTTTTCTATACCACGTATATGAGAAAGTAATAAGAAGAATGTTCATCACCAATAACCATTTTGCTAATAAAGGATAAATTTAAATGAGATTAAACTACAGTTTTATTTTTTAATGTAGATTCCATTTACTGTATTTGTATGTTGATCAATAACAACATAGATCGTTAAACTAAAACGATTTATTGAAATACGAGTGGAAGGACATGTAGCACTAGTACGCGTGTTCGTGGCGACGGTCAGCGGCAGAAGCAAGGAAAATGCAGAGTTCAAGTTGGCGTGGGCTGCAGCCTTACAAACTGTTGAATATGAAACTTGTAGTGTCACACACATTTTTAATCCTCATTTAAATCCTCATTTTGTGTAATCCTCATTTTACACAACATTTTCTTCCTCATTTAAATTGCACTTGTTAGGACAATGGTGAATATCTTAAGGGTGCGCAGTGTGAACTTGTAGAACTGCGCGGAATAACTGGAGTAGCTGGTGACTGTGTTGGTGGTGGAGTCCGGGCTAGTGCTGTATTTGGTTTTCACTGATTCCTTGTGGCGTCCTCAGGGTTGTTGCTGCGGTAGCTGGGGCTTGAAAGTACTGGATTCGTCGTGGCCTAGGTAGTTCTTCGGCAAGTTCATCACTGCTAGGTTCCTGGTTCTCTGCGGTTGGAAACGTTTCTGGAAATGACCTAATTTGGTCGATGTGGCCTATTTTGATCCGTTTCTCTTCGTGGCCGATCTCACAGGGAATATCTCCGATGTGGCGATGCTACTGGGAAGCCACTTGTCCAGGTTCGGGTAGCCGGACAGAAAGTAAACGGATTGTCCCACTTCGAGTGTGCGGAATGTCAAGTCCATTTCCGCTCTCTGTTTTTCGTAGACTCTGGTGCAAACATATTCGAGTCTGCAACGTCAACAGCCAGGTGAAAATTGCGATGGACCGTGACTCGAACCCGGGGCCTCCTGCTCTGACCTGAAATGTGCTATCCATTGCACCACCCACCTCGACTCCGAAGTTTGTAACTTCCACCTGGCCTGATTCGGTGAACCTGGGTCACATCCCCATTCAGGGAGTAAGAGACCACAGGCGGCTCCAATGCTGGTAGCACTTGTTGCGTCCGGTTTTCGCGTACCTACTCCTCCACGAGTAGATACTCGCAATTTGTAAGTTAAAAGGGTCTCTCTATGTTGCGAGTAGTACGAAGTCCCCGTCCTAGGAGTAGTTGGGACGGAAATTGTCCGGTGGTAGAGTGAGGCGCTTTTCGGAAGTGACGAAGGAATTTGCTCAGGTTGACAAATTTGACAAATCAAAGTCGTCATAACACCCTGTCTTTTCACTCTGGTGCGGAATTGAGCATTCGATCTTGTTAATTGTGGGTGCTTAAGGCGCACTGGAGAAGTAGTCAGCGTTGGTGCTTTGCTTCAATGTCTTAAATACAACAATGTAGTTGAATACAACAGTGTAATGTGCGAGATAGTAAGCATAATTGTCCATGCCACTGATGCACAGAACTGGTAATTCTGGGTGGAGGTTCTGCGTCAGTGGTTTGTGGTCCGTGATCAGGGGTGGAGTGGCGAGCATGCAGATAGCTGAAACATTTCTGTACTGTCCAGACGGAGGCGAGAGCTTCCTTATTAATTTGGGGATTCCTCTAATCAGTAACTAAAATCTACTGGCATAAACTATTGATCGTTCCTGGCCGTTGCTGAGTCGATGAGACAGCACTGCTCCTAGTCCGGTTGTGTTGGCGTCCGTTGGAGCAAACGTGGTAGTCCTGGGTCATACTACATAACGACCTGGAGCGAGAGTTCTTGCTAACTTGGTAGGTTCTGTCTCTCTCGGGTTTCCAGTCAATAAGGTCCTTCGACAGCATGTCTCTGAGAGGTCGATCTCTTGTAGATAAATAGTGGATTAAGGCGCTGTAGTATGTCACTTTAACCAAGAGCAGCTAAAGTTCCTCTGGAGCCGTCGCATTCGGCGTATCCCGTACAGCTAGGAAATTCGCGTCACACTTGTTGAAGCCTGATGCATCGACTTTATGACGCGGAGCTTCCAGGATTGGTTCTGTAAATCTGCACTTGGCTCGCCTGAGCTAGAGAGCGTGTTGATGAAAGAGCTCCAGTGTTACGATGAAGGTCTGTTGATTAGCTGTACCTGTTTTTTTAAGTTGCTCGAAATTGATATTCAGAGATTCACTCTCGCACTAATTCAGAGATTCACTCTCGACCAAGGAGCGTCTCGAACTCATCATCCACAATGTGGTGTTCGAGGGTTACCAATGTAATGCCGATGTTGTCGTGATTGTCATCTTGCCGATGCAGTCAATGTGGTAGAGACACCGCACCCATCCTGAATCCAACAAATTGTCAAAACTGTAACAGAAAATAATTTATAAACACGAATTTGTTGAAACTGTTCATACCAAACATTTTCGTGGAATCCAGCCTTCATACAACCATTCGATTCGCTAGTGACGTTCTTGTATGTAACCCGCATATCCTTTGATATGAATTTTGATGATGCCGATATCAACTAACTTGGTTTCCGCCACTTGAAAACTAATCAATATCCGAGAATATGATACGTGTTTAGTTTAATTAAAGTACGCGACCGACTTGATTCAAATGGAACTATATACAGGGGTGCACCACCCGAAACCCAATAACGCAGACCTATCCCACTTTAATTTTACGAGACCCCCAAAAACGCATCCGCATTGACTCGCTTCCAAATAATATTCCAAAATTTTGAAATATTTTACAACTTTACTCCTTTGATGGGTATGATCAGATATACATGAAAATAATGGGTAAAATTAAGATCCGACTTCTTATCATAAAACGCGATCGAAAAGGCCAGGTGATGTAGAAATTTCGCATATAAAAAGACAATTAATATACACTGAGGAATGAAAATACTTCCTTGGTACGAAAACACTCTATCTAGAAAAATAGCAACTATATAAAAAGATTCTATGATCAATTTTTCAGTTAATCACATCTTTCTAATCGTATTGTAGACTGTGACGCATTGTAGACTATGTGGGACTACCAATCGCAAAAGAGAGCCAAAAACATTCTTATTTTCTCGAATGAATATTACGCTTTGTTATATAGCAACGCTAGACATGAATTTTCATCAGTTTCTTCGTTATGGCTTCGTAATTAAGCTGTGACTAAACGTTTATTCATTCGCCACACTTGACAATTTGATATTGACCATTAATCTGAAATAATTGATTTTTCAGGAATCCGAAACAAATTTGGAAGAGAGAACAAAAATTAAAATCTAGATCAGAATCGAAAAAAGATCCATCACTTTCAATACTTAATTGATGTACTAATCTCATCTCTTATATGGTAATTTAGTAAAAGTTTACTACTCTCTATACTAGAGACTTCAGTACAATACTCTATTTTCCTCGCAGCAAAGGAAAAGTAATGACGGAGGAGTCAAAAGACCACGTGGAAGTTGAGAAGCCAATGCCAGCATTGCAAGATTTCCGACTCTACCACTCGGTTTAAACGAGTGGGCGTTTCAGCAAAATCTTACATTCGGATGCTGCCGCTCACATTAGTCGCATCGTACTCAACCGGTGAAAAGGGGAGAACTGGGGTCAACGTTTAAATAAAATATGCTACACGTGTTCATTTTTCATCAAGGGTTAAACGGAATCGGGCATTATTTGTTTTTTGGTAATAATAAGGTAGTAATTGAATGTTGTCTTTGTATTCTATACTGAATTCTATTTTTCAATTAAGGTAATTTGAATTCACGAGTTTAATTAATGAATAAATACAAGATATCAATTTACAATAAAATATTGTATGGTGGCAAAATGGAATGAAATGCGACAATGCCAGATATCTGCAACATAAAATATTGGATTTTTAAGAGAACCCAACTAGCCTCTTTCACTCCAATTCCAGCATGTAACCTACACTGGGTAGCCAATCCCAGTGGGAAGTTGGGTCAGCGAGCCGATCAATGTTGGGGGCTTCAAGGTTTGCTACCTTGATAGTCAACACCTCGTTACCTTCGGGTGACCAACTCTACACACTAGTGTGATAGACAGTATCAAACATGAAGTACGAAAGCAATAATGCTAGATCCCCGGGGGGCAAATAATCCACCCCCGTTCATGACGGGGCATGACATCGGATTCTGGGGAACCTATACCTTAATGTAATAACTTACATGTAATTTTTTGCTTAAAATTACAAACATATTGACATTCTATTAGTATTATAACTCGCAGCTAACTTTTTATCTTATCTAGGAATTTTTGCTGAATTTTTTGAATCCGCCTCTGCCTTAGGGCCCTTGATCGGAATTGATGGGATGGTCCCTTGCTTGCTTCCGGAGAGTAAATTAGTTTTTTTTCCTCCACGTGGTCATACGCAGTTTGTACTGTTTTTTGACAATAAATTTATTTATTTATTTATTATTTATTTAATGTTACCCAGCCAGAACTAAAAGAAGGAACATTATAACCTAGTTACGATCAATATTAACTATCTGATCAAGAACAGGAAACTTAAACACACACTTGAAATCTTGAAATAAGGATACATCATAGCCGCCTTAGGAGAGACTAGGTACCCATATGAAGNATATATATATATATATATATATATATATATATATATATATATATATATATATATATATATATATATATATATATATATATAATGGAAAGTCTGGTAAGAGAGTCACGATGAATGTATCCTTTCTAGAGACAGAGTTCGAAGTACACCACAAACTAGTTACTAGTATACTTGGCCTTTCTTCACCCAATGACAGAACGTCAGTACTGTCCTTCATATCTAGCAATAGGGTATACTCTCTGGTTAGCTTCCTTGATCCTACCAATAACTCCTTGATCCTACCAATAACAGAAAAAACAAATTCCAGAGACCAGTATTGGGACACCCTTGAGGAAACCCTAGACAACATCCCACGTCATCATACGATTACATTGCTACGAGTTTTCAATGCTCAGATTGGGAGAGAACAGAAATACCGGTAGATGGTAGGAAGATACCCCACCCATAAGAGAACCAACAAGAATGGGGAACGGTTAATCAGCCTGTGCACCAAGTACGGATTTACTACGACTTTTAAACACCTACCTAGGAAGGCCATGACATGGCGCAGTCCAAGAAGCATGATGAGCGAGTTCCAAATTGAAGCAATGGCAACGTAGAAATGGACAAGAAACAACATTGCGACATTATAAACGTTAAGGTTTTACGAGCTAACATAGACTCCGATCATTACCTGTCTATGGTTAAGATGAATCTGAAACCAATGTATAAGACCAATGCTACACATTAAGTATAATGAAGAAAAGGAAGATTCCTAGTTTTGATATCACCAAAATTAAAGAAGACAATGCAAGTTATCGAGAGAATCTGAACCAACACTTAAATAGTATTAATAGCACTACAAAATGGGACCCACTTCGGGATGCTATAAGAGAAGCAGCTCAGAAGACGTTCCCCGATAGACCTAAAAGAAACGAGCACCCATGGTGGTCTAACGAATGCGATGAGGCAATAGAGTCCAGACGACTAGCTTGGGTCAAATGGAACCTTGATAAAAAAGACTACCTTCAAGCTTTTATTACACAACGAAAGAACACCTCCAGCAACACAAGAGGTGTGAAAAGTAAATACATCAAAGTACTGATTAAGAAAGCTGAAGAGGATTTTGGAAGAAACAACTCTAGAGACCTATATAAAGGTCTAAAACAACAGACGGACCAGTTCACGCCCCAAACTTTACATCTCCAGAAAACAAACGGATCACTGTGCATCAATGACTACGACAGCATCAAGATCCTAGCTGACTATTTGTAAGGACTTTTAAATACCTAAGAACCTGCGCAGCGAATCCCATTTAGAGAACCAGTTAATAATAACACCGAAGACATTCCTCGTCCCACATAAGAAGTCAAAGAGACCATTCAACTTCTAAAGAACAACAAAGCCCCAGGATAAGACGAGACAAGACGACTGGATGAGGAATTAGGAGAATTTCAAGAAGGGTTGAGAACTACAAAATCTTGTACCGAACAGATACAATATCTGAAGACTATCCTGCAATATAGCAAGAAAAGAAACCGACAGTTGGAAACTATCGTTTCCGACTTCAGAAGGCAAATGGCTCCGTGAATAGAATCACTCTCTTCAACACCTTACGAGAACTAGGGTTTTTCGAAAAAATTAACAGGTTGGTGCAAACCACCCTGCACAGCACCACTTGCAAAGTTAAGTTTAGAAGAGAATTATCAGGGAGCTTCACAATCAAAACAGGTGTGAGGCAAGGAGATGGTATCTTGTGCAAATTATTTAACTATATTGGAAAAGATTATAAGGGAATGGACCAGATCATTACCTGAAAACACTGGATTGAGGAAGGGGTTTAAAGCAGACAACATGAGGATCCCATACCTGGCCTTCGTTGATGATCTTACTTTATTAGCAAATGACATGCATGAGGCTACCACGCAGCTTCAAACACTACACTCCATAGCAGCTAAAACGGGTCTCTTGATCAACATGGGAAAGACCGAGTCTATCACTAATATCAAAGACACCCCTACAGCTGGGTGTCAGCGATACAAAGCATATCAAGAGAGTCAAAAATGAGAAGTACGTTGGAGTGTGGATATCGGATGACTTAAGTGATACGATGACTCTTGGACAGAGGAAAATAAAACTAGACAAGGACTACCATTCCTGCAGAATATTGTATGCCTCAAAACATTTATCAGAAAATGTAAAACTGAAACACTATAATACAGTAGTAAGACCATGCAGATTGGCAGCAGAATGCCGATCTCTAACAAAAAGGGCCCCACTGAGAAACCTCGAAGTGCAAGAACAGAAGTTCCTGAGAAGAATAGTAGGACCAAGCATCCTATCAAATCGAAGGCGATGGTACAAATCTCAACTGTAACTTCTATCAGCATCAAGAAAACATAGATGCTATCAGAAGAAACCGGCTCGCTTCTTATTGACACCTATACAAAATGGAAAGTAATAGTCTATCCCATACTAACTTCAAGGTTGCTAACAAGAGTAAAGGCACTGGATTCCCTAGGGTCAAGAAAGTAAAAAAAAACATTTTATAGAAATATAAATAAATAAATTTATTGTCAAAAAACAGTACAAACTGCGTATGACCACGTGGAAGATAATAAATTAAATTACTCTCCGGAAGCAAGCAAGGGACCACCCCATCAATTCCGATCAAGGGCCCTAAGGCAGAGGAGGATTCAAAAATTTCAGCAAAAATTCCTACATATGATAAAAAGTTAGCAGCGAGTTATAATACTAATAGAATGTCAATATGTTGGTAATTTAACACAAAAAATTACATGTACAAATTATTATCGAATTATAGATTATTCTGAGTATAGTGTTTAAAAATCACAAGAATTAAAATAACACAAAATTCACGATTTATTTGTTACAATGAACACGCCCCTAGACAAAACCTAGAGAACCTGTATAAGAAATCCGCCTCTACCCGAAGGTAAACCGGAGAAAAACTCGGGCCAGGATGAGGCTACAGAATTAATGTACACAACCGTGCCAAAGTTGAGTACACACAAAACTAAATTAATATGAATCATAAGACATCACAATCATGCAATAAAATAGTTTTTGAAATTGTTATAAGTCATTTAAAAAGTACTACAGCAATGGCGTGATAAAGTACAAGACGGATTTAACTTTTATTAAAATCAGTAAATTCTTTTACAGTGTAGATGCAGTGGTGCAGGAAGTAGTTTTTAACCGCGGATTTGAAGAGATTCAATTTCATAATATCTTTTATATTCTTGGGGAGAAAATTAAATATAACGATTCCCGAATTATTCGGTCCTTTTTGGCAAAGAGTTGTTGACACTAGGGCAATGAATATCATTACTATGGCGAGTATTGTGTTCGTGAACGAGACTGTTTCGTATGAAGCAAGGGTGGCACTTCAGTAATTCGGTCGTAACAAACACAACCGTTTCATGAATATAATTGCAGGTAAGTATTATGATATTTAATTCCCTAAATAAAGGTTTACAAGAGTTTCGGGGGTGAGATTTACAAATTATCCAAACTATCGTGGTCTGAATTCTGAAAGTTTGAATAATCTGACCGGAATTACCCCAGAAGGTAATGCCGTAACGTAAATGGGAGTACACGTTTGCAAAATATACGCAACGGGAAGTACGTGGACTAACTGCGTTAACTAAGATTCGAAATGCGTAACACAAATTGCTTATTTGGGAATTAAGATTGTCAACATGACAATTCCATTTGAGGTAGTCTTGAATATAGAGACCTAAGAATTTTGTATTCGTAACAGTATTTAATTGTGTTCCGTTTAAAGAATGTGAAACCTAGGGTAAAGATTTTGTGATACTATTGTGAAATGACATAGACACTTTTGTCAGTGTTTACAATGAGACGATATACATGGAACCAAGTCGAAAGGTTGGACAAAACGTTTTGAGCGTTGGCGTGTTTACATAGTAAATTAGTGTCATCGGCAAAAAGAACCATTTTGCAATGTGATGTAGAGGATGACATATCGTTCTTATGCAATAAAAAGAGTATAGGGCCGAGAATTGATCCTTGGAGTACTCCGCATGTAAGTGGCTTTGTTTCTGAAAGACAATGCTGAAGTATTTTATTTTTAGTATAGGATATTTCGACCTGTTGATACCTATCTTTTAAATAAGTTAGCCATTGATGTGGAAGTCCACGAATGCCTGAAGAATGCAATTTGGAAAGTATAACTTCGTTCTCGATAACATTTTTGGATAATCTCAAGAAAAACGCCCTGACGATTTTCTCCACGGTCAAGATATGTGGTCATATCGTTTAAGAAGAAAATTATGGCGCTTTTAGTGGAAAAGGATTTCCTAAAACCGTGTTAATCGTAAGAGAGAATGTTATTTTTTGATCCAAAATCTAGAAGACGCTTATAGAACAATTTTTCTAGGATTTTTGAGAAAGTGGGTAGTATAGATATTAGTCGGTAATTTCCAATATTAAGTTTGTTTCCTTTCTTATGTAAAGGTTTCACTTTAGTTCTCTTAAATATTTTAGGAAAAATCCCTTCCGATAAAGAACTATTTAAAATATTTATGAGTGGAATTAATACGATGCGAGACGAAAATTTAATAATAAACTCGGGTATATCATCTATGCCCATTGAAAATTTGTTTTTTAATGAAGATTCTCATTTTACTGGCGTTTGTTTCGGAAGTGAACATAGAATTGGGTACGTGGGTGGATATAATTAGAGGTCATTGATTTGGATATATTGAGTTCGTTATTTTACCTACTTCTGAGAAGTAAGAATTCAACAAATTTGCGATGTCCTGAGGATTTGATAAGATTTTGCCATCGTTTAGTAGAGAAATATTTTCTTCGCGTTTTCAGAAGATGTGTAATTTTTAACAAAATCCCACATGACTTTCATACGGTGGTTCGATTTTAGTACCTACCTGTCGTTTTCCATAACTTTAGCAGCATAGACTACTTTTCGAAGAATGGTTTTATATTTACGAAAATAATCATGGAATTCGGGTGGTTGGTTATAGAGTATTGAAATATAATATAAACGGGGTTTGTTTTTTGAAGAAATTCTTATCCTTTGGGAGATATATCTATTGTATTTCTTTGTGTTAATGAATTTGCGTTTTATGGGAAAGCTAGAGTTGTGACGTTTTAGGAATATTGAGTTAAATACATTGAATTTGTTGTCGGTGTTTTGGCATTTGGAGAAAGTGGAGAAAGATATTGCAAAGCTGCCGTATCTGACAGGAATAAATACCGTTTAATTGGCAAAACTAAACCTTTTGTAACTTCTCTTACAGCAGTTTCCCACAAGAGCCGGGACTTGGTCAGAGGAGCGCAGGAAAAAAATCAGCGAGAAAATGAAGGAATGCTGGGACAACAGGAAAGCTCAAGATTCCGCCAAAAACATCACCAATTACGCCAAAAGCGGTAAACGACGACGACAACAACAGAACAGCTAAAACATAAGCACCGTGGTCCAGAGATAGCCTAAACGAACTAGAATAAATTATTTTTTGTAGAAATGTTATAGGGAATTAAGCTTCATAATCAGTCCATAAATTGCATTGATCAAGGCAGATCCATATCATTCAGTTATACGTATCTAATAAGTTTTTTTTTCAAAACTGTCTAGGAACAAATTTTAACTTTGCAGATACTTACAGTTCAGTTATTTCTTTTCCAATCATTATTTCTTTCACCTTAACATGAATTCACTGGTTTGCATTGTGTTAGTAGAGCCAACAGGTCATTCCATGTGATTTTTTATAACCATATTACATAAAATGTAGTTGTCTGATTAAAATAAATATTACTGTTTATTAATTAGTTTTAGTCTTGCAAATATCAATAACCTGTTTTTTAAACTATATTATGTTATCAAGATATGCAATATTTTATCATTAACTACATATAATAAATCAGTGTTTCCAAGGGTAGACTATAAGAAACGAACTAGAAAATATTACATAGAAAACAAATTTTAAAAATGTTAATATATTATGAAATGGACGTCGGAACGTTTCTCGAAGCGTACATATTTAAACGATGAAAGAGATGGATGCGAGTTTGTGGGAATATACATAATTTTAAACGTAAATATTTGTATTATTACATTATAATAAAGTCAAATAGTTGTATAACCTATAATTACTGTAAACGTTGTCCGATTAAAATGAGTCAAAATCTGAAGCAATTATAAAATTACTACCGTTTACTTGGAAATTATTTTATTTGTTTAAAATATTGATAAATACACTTCTCATAAATGAAGTAGGTCAATCGCTGAACCGGCAGTAATTGTTATGCTAGTTGTGACGGTCAGTGAGCTTAATCGGATCTTTGGCCGGTAGGACACACAATGTATCTTAGCTTTTACACGAGTTATGTTCGTGAAAGACCGATTCACTAGACGGTCTTAAGAATCGCAGGTTCTTACCACGAGATCGCTCGAAGAAACGAAACACACAAAAGTTTTTACTACGCTTTATTCACGACGTAGTCATGTTGGAGGTTACATTACAAATGAGCTCCGGAAGTCTCTCATTCTTCCCTTTTATATCAATCGATTTCCAAACATATAATTCCAACACAGCAAACAGCCCATTCCTAAATTTCTGAAATATAAAGTGACAGATTTATATTTCCGGGGAAGTCGCTTTAGTGCCTTCTAATGGGCGACGCGTGCCTGCTAAATACAGCTCGCACTATGAAGGGTTCCACTGTGTGCTGTGCTTAACTCACGGATTTTAGCAGCCTAGTGGGTGTTGCAGCGTGTAGTCTGTAATGGGTGGAGCAACGCTAGACCACTCCACGCAGCAGATATACGACAACTCTGCGCTTTCGCTTCATTGGTTACATCTGATTACTTTTCTTTGGCTGCGGGGACCCTGGCGTTTATTCAATGAATTTAGGACTCACCAATTGTCTGGTTTTTGTTTGATCACATTTTTCTACTGGTGTGTCTTCATTAATAACCAGGCTTCCTTCTGCGAAGCGTGATTGTTCTTCTTCGCTCCTTTCAACATTATTTAAATTAGTTTTTCTAAAACGGTCGTTTAGTACCCGTTCGATGGTTTATTGTATTTTTCGTAAGTTTTACTTCACAGATTACCTTCACGAAATAAACGAAAACAGCACTCAGTCAATAGAGGCAGCCCAGTTGGGGAGTATGTCGCTACTACTATCTTTCTGCGAACATGATCGCTTTGCTGGACCTTTCCCTCTCCACACGTGTGGAAAGATATCGTTGTCCACACTAGGACTACTTCGCCTAGGATCCAGTCACGGCATCGTGAAGTCGACAGCTGCCTAAGGTATTTCTCGTAGGAACTATCACGTTTAGGCGTTTTGATGACATATCGATGTCTGGACGAAACATGAAATTTGGTATGGGCCACAGATTGCAACTAATGTTTCTGTTCAAACAGCAGTTAAACCGTGTTATTTTAAAATAGTTTAAATACGCTCAGAGGTATTATTCAGGAAGAGAGAAAATTAGGCACTTTTTAATTACTTATCTTTGTATATTTTTATCTCGAATTTTGATTGGATTATTCGTGTGAGTACAATCATTCATGCTAACGCAACAAGAACTACTAATAATCTACGTTATTTTTAACTCTGAATAGATGTTAAACCGTCTACGAATAGAGCAGCATGGAAACATATACATATTATGAAGACACCTTTTTTAATAGCATGTTATCTGCCTGCCTATAGCATGAGCAACGCTTGTTAATGCGCTCTGTCCATTTTTTCGTTTAATTATCTTAATTACTTTATATTTAAGAGTTTTTGTAATTCTCTATGTATTTAAGTATTTTCTTTAGTGTAGTGTTGTTAGTATTTAGTTTTCAGTGCGCAAAGTTATAAAAAAGTCGAATAACCTTACTGCATTTGAACTAGTCAAACAAACTTTATAAACTCTCATTTTCTTGTGATTTTTTAGTGTTATTCTACGGTGTGATAAAGTGTACGACACCATCATCATTTACACTTCTCTGGAAGAATAAAGGTAAAGCATTACCAATTTGTTTTTCTATCAAATTTCTGTAGGTATCAAACTCTCATTGTCTTAGAACTCGTTGAAATAGTTGCTTAAATTCGTCTCCGAAACAACAGTAAGATAAAAAATTTCAATAGTTTTCACTAAAATTCTCATTTCATTGTAAAAAATCATTCTCTCTAGAAACACCGGATTTATTAGTTGTCGATTTTTTTGTTTCGCATTTGTTTTTGTTCCAAGTCATTAACCAAATCACATCAATGTACCCGATCGCATTCCTTAACGTATTCAAAATTGATCTCCAGAAGGCGTACGAACACTTAGTGCAATATATCGATACCCGAATCAGTGCTCTGGAGATCAATTAAAACACTAGCCGCGGTTGGACAACAGTTAGGGACCTTCCAACTGCTGTCCCCCGATTCCATCAAAAACATATTCACCATCCCCTCCCTTGACACTAAATAGTTTTAGCGTGTTAGAGGACATGTCCCATTCCCCTCTCTGCCCACTTCTTTTTCTACATCCTATTCCTCATACAAACCCGTTAGCCCTTCTCCACGCACTAGTCAGCTCTGGCGTCCTAAAACACGTATATTGTGCTGCCCAACATTGTGAAATACAAAACTTCCTCGCAAAAATTTAGCGTTTTAATTTCAGCTGATGGCCGCCAAATGTTCTCCATTATGCGTGGAATTGTTCCTAGCCATTTCTCTGTATCCGATTTC
Organism: Laupala kohalensis; assembly: GCA_002313205.1. Classification (NCBI taxonomy): domain Eukaryota; kingdom Metazoa; phylum Arthropoda; class Insecta; order Orthoptera; family Trigonidiidae; genus Laupala; species Laupala kohalensis. The sequence goes on along the minus strand of NNCF01128654.1, from coordinate 160,680 downwards.
TTTAAGCCAAATGCTCGTTTGGCTGAAGTTATCAGAGAACTGAACACGGAAAAACTCACAGCGGGAACTCACAGCGGAACACAGTAATTATGATTGGTGAGCAAAACGATTTAAATTTTGATGGTCAATTCAACCCTAGTGAACATATGCAAAAACTTAATCAGGCATCCAAACGCACTAATATCATATTTTCTAGCCTGCTTCCACGCTACAACATCCCACATGTGAACAACGAAATTAACAACGCAAACATCGCTCTAGAACAGCACTTGGCAGACACAAACACCACATTTGTAGATCTGCAATCCAACCTTTCTGCCAAGGACTTGACTCGGCACGGTCTTCGTCTGAGACTCTGGGAAACAATGCTTCGCTTCTCTCTTAGCAACATACCTTACCTCACCTCCTTCACCTACACCAAATCCACCACCCACCCCTATTGCTACCTCGTCACTTTCTCCATCTCTCCCCACTCTCATCACGTCTCCTGTTCTTGACTTGTGTCCGCCTCTTATCTCACCTCCCCCGTCCAAATCTGTTTTACCGATCCCAACTCCGACTCCTTCCGGCCCCAAACACTGTTATGAGATTCGGTCGAGAGTTCGATGTGTTGCTCGAAGGAGACAATTAGATATAAATTATCTTGAATCATCTGAATTCAATTGCTTCCCTCGAGATAATAAAATAAATATCTTACATCATAATATTCAGTGGCTTTCCAACAAAGTAATAGATATCGAAACTATTGTACTAGACTATCCATTTGAATTGTTATGTCTATCAGAACATTGTCTTTCTGATAATGATATAAAAATTACTTTTATCCAAATTATTCTTTAAACCGTTAAGGCATTGTAGTTTTGTGTACATACAGACCTCCTAAATTAGATCTTCGAGCCCGGCCGTCGTAGAGAACGGACATGTTCCTCTGGGCTCCGCGTTCCCGCGCTTTTGTAGTACTCAGTGACGTCGACTGTTTCGTGTCGTTTGCGTGAGTTGATTCTCGGACCACGTGGTCCTGCGGCGCGCGGTTCAAACCTCCGGGCTAGGACAGCGTAGTTGCAGTTCTCACTGCAACCCGTGGCCGAAACAACCCGTGTCGTGCGGGTTGCATTCGTCTTGCGCTCTTTTCTTTACCGTCTTAGGATGCAGTAAATTCGTTTTCGAATTTGTTTTCAATTTTTTTTCGGCTTTTATTCATTTTTACTTTTTTCTTAGTTTAAAATTTCGAAAAAGGCGTTCGAACCTACTATCTTGGAGGGCTTCCTCCGTGTGCTGCCAGCGACGTCTGCAGTTTCTGGACATTCGCAGAAAGTGGATGCTGTCAACTCCTCGTCGGCTGACGTCGCAGCGAAGTGGCTCTCTTCCGGTTTAAGGACACGGATGAAACATCGTGTTTCCAACAAGAGGAGGCGGCCTGACTGCCCCGCGTCTTCTCTGGTAAACGCCGCACCATCAGTAGCAGTTCCTTTGGTGCTCGCTGACGCCCTGCCAGCCACCTCACCATCTATACCTGCCGATATGGTTGGTAATGGTGAGCAGCACTCTGGACCATCAAGCATGACGCGACCCAGTTTCCTGGACCTACCAGATAAGTCCGGTGGTGCGCCACCTACATTACATCTAGGTCCATCATGCGTCACTCACATTGTTCCAGCGGCCAGGTCGTCCGAGAACCCCTCTATGGAAATCGAGGAGGGGTATACGCCAGCTAAGAGGATTTTCCGGTCTAAGCCATCTCAGGATCAGCGGCTTGTGGCTCTTTCCAACAGGTTTGCTCCATTGAGTAAGCCTACCACTACCCAGGCGGTTAGGGAGGGTACCTCTTTGTTAGGCGCGAATGACTCAACCAATACCGAGAAAGAATCTTTAATCAATTCGGGTTCGGTAGGTAATAGGCAGGTAAAATCAATAGGGAGCGATTTATCCCTCCCCAATTCCTCTCCCTCCCACACCACCACCCCTCCAACCACTACATTCAAGGTAATGGACGAAAAGGTGGTGACATTTACATAGAAAATGTGCTTGCTGCGCGTGCTGCAGTCCTTATCGAAATCTCGGCTGACGGGGAGAAACACCCGTCAACACTTTATCGTCAATGTACCAGACTTCTCCGACCACAATGCGGTGGTCAGCAAGTTGAGGGTCCTCCAGAAAGAGGACCCGAATACTTCCTTTTACTTTCATCGTGTCACTGACTAGTGATTCGAGGCCTTCAAGCGAATGAAATCCTCGAGTCGCTACGCTCCGATATCGAGAGCCAGGGGGTGAAGGTTTTTCACCTCAGCGANCCAGTGGGTGAAGGTTTTTCACCTCAGCGAGCTCCAGAAGAAAAATGGCGAGGGGCGGATCCACCTCGGTTTGTACGTGGTGGAGATCGCACATACTTCCGTGCAAATAATAAAATCCAACATCCGATACTTGGGCAACGTCCGCGTGACATTCGAAGAAGGCCACCGACGTGAGTGGATTGCCCACTGTACGAGGTGTAAGGCATGAGGACATACCCGCAACCACTGCGGGCGTGAAGTGGTCTGCCCACTGGGTGCGGGTCCGCATGGCCTGACTCAGTGCTCCCCGAGGCCAACTAAGCTCACCTGCAACAACTGTGTAGGTGACCATTGGGCCTCCTGGTCGGGATGCCCGGCATTCTTGGAATTAAAAAGGAGACGGGCTGAGCAAGTCGCTCGAGCACGTGAAAACGCTCGAGCTCGAGCAACGCGTAGAGCGCATGCCACCGTGCGCCCCAGGGCGCATCTGCATTTGCTCCCCGGCCAATGACGACATCATTTGCCGACATTGTGCAAGGGAAACCACTCTTGCGTACCCCCCCAACAGAATTTCTCTCTTCCTCTTCAGCACCGACCACCGCATCTCTCTTCAGCAGCTTTAATCCGTCTGATTTTCAGACAATTTATGAATTACATGATTTCTTCAAACGCTTCGACCTGCGTGCCATTTTCGTCGCGGTAAAACAGGTCCTTCCCATTCTTTCCGCCCCCGGCCCATTCCTCCCCAAGGCACTCACTGCCTTACAAGTTCTGTCCCAAATCTTCTAAATGGCCCCCCAACCAATAATCTCCATTGCGTCGTGGAATTGCCAAGGCATCACCATTCCCAAGACCACCGAAATCCGGCAATTTCTTTCCGACATTTCGATTCATGCTCTTTTTCTTCAGGAGACATGGCTCACTCCGTCACTTTCTTTTTCTCTCTCGGGCTATCATATTTTCCGTGATGATAGACCCCTTACCGTCCCAAATCTTCAACGTCGCGGTGGTATAGCCATCGCTATTCGGAAATCTATCCCACACACTCGTCTTCCAACTCCTCATCTAAGCTCTCTTGAAGCCACGGTCTTGGAATTTGGCACTCCAAGGGGCCCAATCATTCTGGTGTCTGCATATAGGAGTCACCAATCTCTCGACAGTGCGGACCTTGACTCTCTCCAAGGCCTAGATGACTGCATCGTTATCGCTGGTGATCTCAACTGTAAGCACACCGACTGGTGCTGCAACGTCAGTAACACCGACGGTAGGGCTCTCGCACTCTATCTTGCTCAACACCTCAATCTCATCCTCTCCCCTCCCTCTGGACCTACCCACTTAACTAGAAACGTCCCCCACGACATCCTAGACATTGTGTTTCACTCCTCGACCAGCCAAATAACCACTCCTCACCCCCGTTTCGAATTGACAACGGACCATCTTCCAATCGTTTTCTCCTCCTACCTTGGTCCCTTCCTTCACGATTTTAAACCTGCCCCAGACATCAAGACGGACTGGAGAGGGTTCACCTCCCGGCTTAGCCGGAAGGTGGATTCCCATCTACCACTCACTTCACCGGACGACATTGACCGGGCCATTTCACATGTTAGAAACCACATACTGACTAGCTTCCGACCTTCACTTCAAAAACGTCTCCGCACTCTGACACTCCCTCAGACATTCTTGCTCTGGTGCGGGAACGTCGTCGTGCACAGCGGCAATTCTACCGCACCAGAGATCCTTCTGACAAGTCCAACTTCCTCCACACGCGACGGATACTTCAAGACCAACTTCGTGTCTTCCATGCCCAACAATGGCAAGACTATCTTGCCCGGGCCAACGTTTCTTCCTCTGATGACGTGTGGAAGATCTAGAAGACCATTTGCAACCCCTCCACTGCCATCACCCCTCTCCTTATTCCTGGTACGCAAAATCACGCCAACGACCCCGCCAGAAAAGTTGAGATCTTCGGTGATATCCTTGAATCCCGTTTCTCTCCTCCTATTAGTGCATCCCACCTCTCTTCCCTGATCACTCTTCTACCCCAGTTGTCTCCCCAGACGATGAGTGGAACTTGGGTGTCTGGGAACTGAAGGACGCACTGAAGAGAATTAACGTCAAGAAGGTGGGTGGCTCCGACAAGCTCCGTGGTGTCTATCTTCGCCATCTTCCTCACAACGCTATCCTTCTTCTTACCAATATTTTCAATTCTTGTCTCTCGCTAGGGTACTTTCCTTTTCCATGGAAAAATTTTCGGGACCCTAACCACTATCGTCCCATCAGCCTTCTATCTCTTCTTGGTTAACTCTTCGAGCGCCTCGTCCTCACCAAACTCACCCCTGTCCTTGAATCCACTCAAGCTATACGTCCTACCCAATTCGGATTCCTGCGCAATAAGTCTGCAGCTCTGCAGACGTGTTTGGCTCACGAATTAGCCCCAATCCTTTCTCGGAGAGTTGCAATTCCAGCTATATTCTTTGACTTTGACACTGTCCATCATGACTTTCTCCTTCACAAAACCAACTCCCTAGTCCCTCCCGTTTTCCATCATCTTTTGCGCAGCTACTTATCCGGGCGAACTTTTCAGGTTCGTTACAATCGGTCCCTCTCCACCGTCCGCCCCATCTGCGCTGGGGTTCCCCAAGGTAGTGTCTGGGCACCCTCTCTTTTCTCTCTGTTTCTTCATGACCTTCCGCGGCATGTTTCCGAATTTCTTTACGCGAACGGTATCGCGTATGCGGCGCGCGCGTTCACACTTCCACTGGCTATCTCTAATCTTCAATCTGCTTCTTCCCGCCTGGAAACTTGGAGCACCTCCAATGGGCTCACCTTGAACCCCTCCAAGTGCCAAGCAATTATCTTCATTTTCGGCCACCCTTCCAGCCAACCTTTTCAAAACCTGCCGTCGCTCAAGGTCAAGGACACCACTGTGAACTGGTCCACAAGTGTCAAGTACCTTGGGATCACGATGGACAGGAAACTTCGCTGGCAAGCACATGCAAAATCTGTCTTCTCCAAAATGAACAGCGCGCTCGCTCGTCTTTCCCCCATCTTCAGAAATCGCAGGATCCGGCTCCAGGTGAAATTACGCATCTAAAAGCGTGTGTTCGCAGTCTTGCGCTCTACGCCTGTGAAACCTGAGTCACCACTTCTCGGCCAAACCATCATTGTCTTCACGTCATCGAGAACCGGTTCCTGCGGATGGCTGTACGACCGCCGTTGGGCACTCGCAACTATCTGAGAGATATTTCATAACTTGAACCCATCATAAAAATTATCTTCCATCAAGCTCAGAAGCACTCCGTAAAGCATTCCACGACCCCTCCCCTGACAACTATTTTAAAAAGTACTCCCGCCATCTCAACCGCAAGGTTAATCCTGCGACAGTACGTAGATACCCTTCAGACATTCTTCAACTGTCCTATCACACTTTTTACACCAAGCAAACTTTTTTTCTCCTCAATACTTCACCATCATCTAAACTATACTTAAACTCCCTTCCCTTTTTCCTCTTATTCCAATCCCATCTTAAACCTAATGAGTGCCTAAGTCACCGGTTTCCGGCGGACATGGCAGTCTAAATATGTTACAGGAAGCATTGTGATCCTATCACCCGTGAGACAATCAACGATGAGTGCCAGAATGGTGCAGGCGTGGATCGAATCTTCTCCAATCAAGACCCAGCATTCCGTGCACAATACCAAGAATCGGTTTAATAATCTAATCAGTTCCTTCAATGTTGTTACTACGATAATCAACCCCACTCGCGTCTCTAGTTGATTCTAAACAATGCTGAAACAGATAATTGTCAACAATAGACACATATATACTTTTCAAGTTTTTAAATCGGGTATAGCGACCACTTTGCGCAAATACTATTGACTATTAACTATTGAAGATAAATTAAAACCACGAAATATCCTCTACAAGATTACTAGACAGTTCAGCGAATAAAATATAACAATTTTTAAAAACCTTTTACATCAGGAAACGTGGGGTGACGTGTATAAATGTGACAGTACCAACGATAAATTCAATGTATTTTTTTCAATATCTTGAAGTATTACTACTCTTGCTTTCCTATAAAATGTAAGTTGGTTAAAGTAAACAATCACAATCGATGGATAACTAGGGATTAGAATTTCTTCGAAAAACAAAAGTCATTTATATTATCTTTCAAAACTCAAAACCCCGAATTTCATGATTATTTCCATAAATATAAATCCATTTTCAGGACAGTGGTCTATGTAGCTAAAGTAAAGGAAAATGACAGACAGATAATAGAATCGAACGACCGGACTAAAAACATGTGGAATATTATAAAAATTATTACACATTCCCTTCAGAAAATTGCCAAGCAAACATTTCCCTACTAGACGATGGAAAAATTGTATCAAATGCAAAGGACATCGCAAATTTGTTTAATTCTTATTTCCCAAAAATAGGTAAAATATTGAAATCAGTAACTCAAAACCAATGTCCACCACACATCAACACACGTACAGCATTCTAAGTTCACTTCCGAGACTAATTCTAGTGAAGTTATGTGAGTCATCAGTTCTTAAAAAACAAGTATTCAGCAGAAGTAGATGATATATCTGAACTTAAAGTAAAATCTTCCTCTCACGTTATATAAAATCCACTCATTCATATTTTCAATAGCTCCTTGTCAGAAGATGTGTTTAAAAAAAGCTTAAGTGAAACGTGTATTAAAAAAACTAAAGTAAAACCATTACATAAGAAATAAAATAAACGTGATGTTGGAATCTATCGACCCTTATCACTATTGCCAACCTTCTCAAAAATCCTGGAAAAACCCTTCTATAAGTGACATTTAGACTTCTTATCGCATAATAATATTCTCTCAAACGGTCAGCACTGTTTCAGGAAATCCTTTTCTACTAACAGCGCCATATTTTTTCTAAATGATGTAACCAATTCTCTTGACCGTCGAGATAATCCTCAAAGTATTTTTCTTGATTTTTCGAAAGCATTCGATGTAATCGATTACGAAATTCTTCTCTCAAAACTGCATTCATATGGCATTCGTGAATTGCCATATCAATGTCTAACTTTCTACATGAAAGATACGCACCAGCAAGTTGAAATTTCCTATGTTGAAAATAAAGTTTGTAAATATTACCTTTCAGAAACAAAGTCACTTACTTGCGGAGTTCCTCAAGGTTCAATTTTAGGCCCTCTCCTCTTCTTATTGTACGTAAATGATATGTCATCCACCACGCAAAATGGATCGCTTTATTGATGACACAAATCTACTATGTAAACATGTCAATGCGTAAAATGCTCTATCTAAGCTCTCTATCCTGGCCCGGGTTTTTCCTTCGGGTAGAGGCGGATTTTTTATACAGGTTGTCTAGGCTTTGTCTAGGGGCGTGTTTATTGTAACAATAAATCGTGAATTTAGTGTTTTTTCAACTCTTTTGATTTTTAAACACTATACTCAGAATAATCTATAGTTCGATAATAATTTGTACATGTAAAATAAGTTTGTTGCGTTAAATTACAAACATATTGACATTATATATGTATTATAACTCGCAGCTAACTTTTTATCTTATCTAGGAACTTTTGATGAAATTTTTGAATCCGCTTCTGCCCTAGGGCCCATGATCGGAATTGATGGGACGGTCCCTAGCTTGCTTCCGGAGAGTAAATTAGTTTATTGTCCTCCACGTGGTCATACGCAGTCTGTACTGTTTTTTGACAATAAATTATTATATTATCAGTATCGTTAATACCGATAAAACAATTTCCATGTCATTTCGCAATAGTATAACGAAACTCTTCCTCCTACATCCCTTACGCAAAAAGGAACTTAAATAAAATCAGTCAAGATAACAAAATTTTTTGGGTTTCATATTCAGGAAAACCTCAAATGGAATTGCCATATTGATAATTTGAATTCCAAATTAAACAAAATATGCTATGCATTCCGAATTTTAGCCAACTTTGTTAGTCAACACCTTTCTCGCTGCGTGTATTTTGCAAATGTATATTCTCATTTACGGTACGGCATAATCTTCTGGGGCCAATCCACTCAGAGCATTCAAACTTTTAGAATTCAAAAGAGAATAATTCGGATTATATGTAAATCTCACCTGCGAAATTCTTTTAAACCTTTATTTTGGGAATTAAATATCCTCCTTCTCCTTTCCATATTATGACAAGTAATTAGTTTTAATGTTCGGAACCCGTGAAATAAATATGAAAGCCAATTTTTGTTGGAATTTTAAAGATTTCTGAAATGGATGTTGTCTGGCGACGAGAAGCGTACAGAGTGGCCAGCTGGTTTCAGGAATTTAAATGGAGGTCTGGTGTGTCAAGAGAAGAAGCCATAAGGGATGACACGATGGAAATATACCGGTCAGGAAAACACTTTCAGGCGAATTTTTAAACATAAAAATTAAGTGTTATTGCTTAGGTCTGTGTTTGGAATCGGAGTAGAATTTTCTTAAGTGACAGAGACGCGAAATTAGCTGTCCTCAATAATTGGAGTGTGTGGAAAAATGATAAACAATTCTTGAAGGGATGAGAAGATAGAATGTTAGCTTCGTCGGTTCAAAGGAAGGCATTGTGGTATGCGAGCGTGTCCTAGCCACTTTGAGGAGACATTAGTGTCATGAGGCGAAATATGAATGTTGGGAGAGCCATCTGCTTGGAATTTACGAGAACGACACAGCGATACTGTTTCGCAAAATATTCCTGAAGGGAAAAATAGGCTTTGTATCAACATTTTGTAGAACGGAAATCCAATTAGAAATTTCGTGCCAGCGAGCAATTTTCGGCAGCGTAGTGGTGTAAGGAAATGACCACTCAAACTAGTAGTTTTTGGAGCTCTTAGTGGGAAGAGGTGTGGGTGAGATCTACCAGACCTTTCAAAATAGATTGGCATCGTTTGAATGCCGCTCATAAAACTTTATTATCTAAGTTAAACAGAATGACAAAATAAATGGAAATTTTCGGAGTATAAACAGATGACGTCGGAGTAGGGTGGAGTTAATTTCGAAGTCTTTGGGACTCTGGCGGGGATAACTAATACAAAAGAGCAAACATCACGGGGAAGCTGATGAGTATTCGTATTCTTATGTGCGGCTTATTCTCATGTTGCTTGTTTTCGCTTCATCAGAGTTCGGTCTCGTTAGTTAATGACGAGGTTGGATACTCTGATTGTGGTAATATCAGACTTGACTTTCGTGAGCGATGAATTTTTTTCCTTTGGAAAATGAATAATAATCGATTTTGTTGACTTGTTGTTCGTTATTATGTTTCGTTACGAGCAGTTCACATGTTGATCACTCTGCTTGAGTTGATCACAGCTTTAAAGAACTTTAATAATTTTTTAACTTACGCAGTTGATCAGTTACTAGTTTCGGCAGCCGGATTGCATCCCGTGAGTCTTGTAATTGTTGGTTCAGGTGTGAAATTAACATTAAAATTATTCAATAATAGTACTTCTTTCCACACCACCTAGGAGGTAGATTCGGGGCATTTTTTATCGTGGTGTCCCTTGAAGGCATAATCTTCCGGCTGTTCGGATCAAAGAAAAAATAGTTTTTGTTCATTTACACTAAAATATTTTAAGTTTGATCACTTCCAAATTCCATAGGAAAAATCATATTTTCATCATCTCCTTTTTCTTAATTCTCTTGCTAAATCATTAACTGCGAAGAAAATTTACTAAAAAATAAAAATAGTGAGGGATATGTTCCAGCTTGTATACCTGTCAGCGTATCTCCCTCGGGAGAACTTTCTGAATACTTTGAGAAGCATGTTCCTGTCTCTTCTTCTAAAGAACGAGCTGTTTATGTCATTTAAGGCTATCCCTCCTTATATGCCATTTTGAACAGTAATGTATTAATCATCACTTCGTTGTTGTGGACAAGTGAGACCCCTGTGTACTTGCTAAGGAACGTGAATTATCTAAAATTAAATTTGGGTGGGTAGTTCTGAGCGATTTATTGCAGTGATCGGAGGTGCATTTACTGAGCAGAAGTTTATTGAAATTATTCTTTGTCCCGAGATTGTGCCGTAACGTTGGTTTTTAAAATGTCACAAGATTGCTTCATTTTTCTTTAACCTTTGTCAGAAGGTGAAATTGTTGTACTTGAACGAGAAATGAAGACTAATAGTTTCCAGCAATAAAAGAAGTGATGGACATACGTTTTGGGCAATAAACAATGTGACTATTCATATTGAATGTCGCACATGGTACACTCGTAAGAGAAGTATTGCTGCAGCTGTAAGACAAATAGATACAGAAGAAACCGGTACATCTACTAACAACCTACCTGATGAATGAAGAGATATCAGATCTTCGTTGTTTCCCAATATAGAGATTCCAGCGATTTTGCTCACGTGAATTTTGTAATATGACTGCAACTTTATTCTTTCTCACATTCCCATTGATATCCAGTGAGAATGTTATCTATTAATGTTTGTGGATTAATAGTATTGGTGCGCATCTTCAATCCCTTATTTTCACTTATGTAATTGAGAAAAGGTTTTGGAAAACATCAATTTTCCTCCCATATGGGTGAATTTTCTTAATATCCATTCCTAGCAGAAATATTCCATAATTCTTCGTGTCACACTCTTCCCAAACCCCAGCCTTAGGGGTGCCGTGCATCTCATGAGGTCTGAAGGGTACATAAAGTTATTGGAAATACGATTGTTCATCTCAGAATACCATGGAATCGACCCCAATATCGGTCTTTTTACGTCTCACCCGATCCACCCCCAGCTCTGAGGATACCGTAAACCCTATGTGATCTTCATGTCTTCAACATAATGACATTCGTAGTTTACAATTCTTTTCAGTTCTAAAACTATGGATTTTCATTTTCTTATGTTTCAAATTTTTTTATCCATAAATCTATTCTCACCTTCCCCAAGGAGTCCTAGTGGATTTTTTCTTTTATGAGAACTGAATTTAGACTTACACGATATCGGGATTTTTCTATCAACAGCGACGCCGAAAATGTGGACTTGTCGCTGGTATCTATCATAATAACTCAAGTGTTTTGCCCTTGAAATAAAAACTCCTAATTACAACATGCCAACATTTCGGTCTTTATTTTGGCCTTCATCAGGGCTAGTTGCTGTCTCCCTCATGAGCCGCACACTTCCTTGACGCATGCCATCACCCTATCGTTGCTCACGACTGTGACTCAATTTAGAATGTGATAGAAAAAGAGGATGTGATAAACAGTTTTTATTTCTTCAATACCAAAATGCAAAAAAACTTTAGTAATTATTATTTAAAATGGTCGAAAATCAGATTAATAGAATGGTATATATCATGTTCGATAATTGTTTCATTGCATCCCCGTCCCTAAGGGTGCTGGGGTTTATACAGATTGATTGTGGACTTAAGACTTCTGCGGGAATGTCACAACTAATTTCAGCAACCCAGAAAGCTATGAAAGGAAAGTGCGTATTACGTTTTCCAAGTGTAAGTCCGTATGAGTGTGCTCGCACTTGAGCGCAACACACGATTCACCGTTTTTTAAACCGCGCTAGCTCGCAAATGATGCTTCGGGGAAAAAACCTATTCGAACCTTTTTGTAGCCAATTTTAAAATATATACAATTCATATTAGCTATTTTTACGATAAAACGCATCGCTGAAGAGATATTCTCGAAAAACCGATTTTCGTGATCTTTGACCTCGAAATTTTTTTTAGCACCAGTCGGATCGATGAGGATTTTTGATGTTTAATTTAAAATGATGACCTTAAGATGTGTACCAAATTTCATCTCTATGCGAATTTTTTGTGGCATGTATATTTTTCCTGGACTAATCGGCGTACTCTTCTTTCGAACTTCTCTCAACTACAGGATCGATTATGTTGGAGCGAAGATCAGCGATACAAGCAAAGAGAAGAGTGAAGCGGGGAAGAGAAGGCGCGACCAGAGATTACATGTTGGAGCGCAATAGGATGAGTCATCGACACGTCTGCGCATGCGCGGATGCTCAAAGAAAGAGTAGAAGAGTGTATTCTATAGTCCTTTCAACCTGCGTGAATCGTTCAACGTAACAACGCCAAATTTACTTGTTGAATTAATTCCCATAATTACATCGTCTGTTATAGTTTTAATTCTTTTTGCCCCACAACGCAACTCTTCGGTGGACGCAACTTTTAACAATTGCTCAATATCCATCGCAGAACAATGTAATACGATATCGAAACCGCAACAATGGCAACCCTAGCTTCGATAAGAGCGAAGAAAACGTAGTAAAGGGTTTTCGTTACTTGTATCGTTATCTCAGCGCTAGTCGCAGTGCCGACATAAACACCCTCAGGCTCATTTGTCGTCACGTGAAGGTTAACGTCGCGGTATGATTAGGTTGGAGTGAAGCAACGATCAGCGGTAAGAGAAGAGTAATTCGATGCTAACCTTCACAAGGAAATTGCAAGTGTTTCAGGAGTAAAAAAAGAAATTACTCAAGACTTACTGTGATTTCTGAAAGTTGAGATTGAAAAATGCTGTTAATACTCAAGGTAGCTAGAAGAACGTAATTTGATCGCATCAAAATTTCCTGTTTCAATCGCAAGCAGCAATGTAGATCGGAGAAGACATTTACAAAAGCACAATTGACATGCTGACTGAAAAGAAATTCGTGTGAAAATGAACTCGTTAAAACTCGTTATACTTTTACTGACAATATTCTGATATACTTATTTTTGTGAAATTATTAATTTTAATTTAAAAATACTTCCACTAAAAAAACTATCCAAGCCAGAACTTCAGTTCTTTGCGTGGTAGGCTAGCACGCTTTTGGTAACACTAATGCACCATTCATTAAAAGGTGTAATAATAAATATATAAATTCAGATGAAATATTTAATCGACTTTTTCTTCTTAGAATTGACTCATTATTGCACTTTCTTATTTTGACAATCAATAGTACTTAAGGGGGAAACTACAATCCTATGAAGTCCCACCCCAAAGTCAATTTCCCCAGCTGTGATCTCCCCTCATTAGAGAAAAATATAATGGTGGTCTTATCACAATTAAATGCAAGATAGGAAAAAAGCACAATCGTAGTAGTGAAGGTCGGTTCAAGGATAAGACATTATTTGGGTAGCATTGAGAAAAATATTATAAGGTAAAAATTAAAGCATAGAATGCATTGGATTCTGCCTGCATGGCCAAATTAGCTTCATGTACATACCTCTGATAGTTCTGAATTTCATTTTTAAGTGTCATCTGCAAGTCATTTATATTTGAATGAAATTAATTTTCTTACTCTTGCCAACCATATATTTATTATTAGAGTCAACTTTCAAATGCATAGCAATCATCTTCAGTAATTATCCATTGAAAAATTAAAGGGACACACGAGTAAATTCTACATACTAATTTTCCAGGCAAGGAAAAGTGGATGTGTGTCCCTTTAATGCTATTTTGGGTGTATAATTTTTCATTAATGAAGATGACTGCTATGCAATTGAAAGTTGACTATTAATAATATATGGTTGGTGAGACAAAGAAAATAAATTTCATGTTGAATTACACCAACACCATCTATATTTCTTCCAAAGTACCTTCTGTTTACTTCTGGATCTATATTTTTCATTCTCTTTTGTACAGATTATCAGTGATAATCCTCAATTTTTAGCTCAGTATTTTTCTACAAAATGGGTGTAGTACATTTAATAACCAGGAAACTAAAAGGTAGCATAACTACATAGAGTATTTTTTTTTAGATATTTCAGTTTACTCATACTTTCTCATTGGGGTAAAATAACAAACCTCATGAAAAACACTAGCATAAATTTTCCTCAACTGAAGGAAACTTAACAGGCAAATTATTTGACTAACAAAGAAAATGTACCATGCTAGGTAGTAGGAAATTTAGTCTTGTTTATTATTGAAATTAGTATTTTTCTTTGAAATAGGGTATACTTTACACAAGAAGCAAAAATGTAAAAACAATTTTTTTTTTAGTTTTTAGAGTTTTTTTCCTAAAAAAAAATAAGAAAAATGAATATGTACATTTATTGTTTATAATGTTAATTAATAATTTAGTTAAATGAAATAAACAACCACTCACAAGAATAAATGAAATATTCTTCATGACTTTTGTTTGTGAAATGTTTTAAAGAAAAAAAATTTTGTTTTACACTTGGCGAAGCAATTGTTTAATAAGGTAGCAAGACTATCGCACGAAGCTTCCAAGTTTTGCAGTCAAGAAATCATATTTCTATTTATGAATAACGCACAATTATGAGAGTGTTTATTCATGTCTTCGCTATTTGAATACAATAACCTGTGCCTCTCATTTGGGAATACTAGTCCTTAGAGCCAAGGATTCTGGAATGTGATGCTCGCTGATGCTGATGTGAACTGTGAAATTTACTGCTGTATTTTCCAGTCTTAACTAGTTAATACTACAAAAATAAAATCAGTGATTAAAATAAAAGATCAAACCACTGATTGGACCATTGTACACAACATGTTCTAAAGCGAATCATACCAACATTTTCCTGACTAATACCACAAGAAATGCTATGAAGATAGTTCATTCAAAATTCAATTCCATAAACATTGTAAAAACCTAATGAAATGAAAATATCATTTTCTCAATTTTGCATTAGTCTTGGAGGTATGAAAGAAACATGAAAATTGAGGTTTCTTTTTTAAACATGGAAAAAAATTCGTTGACATTTCCCAACAAAAACTATCCTACTTGTAAATCCAGATACTATGGTATTTTCCTCTGTAATAAATTGTATATTATCAGTTTGTTTCAAAGAACAGTTTTCCTTCTATATTATTAGTAAAAAGGATTAAGGATATTTGTGAAAATTATTCACCAATACTACCAACACAGTCACCATTAGTGGGGTTAAAGAAGGATTATTTATTCAATAATCCAACGACTTGCAATTAGGGCCAAAGATATTCATCTAGTAATGTTATAAAATGAAAAAAATAAGTAAAAAAGTTGCCTCATTCAGGTAGAGAAAAATAAAATAATACGATTTAAGAATTTCATTTTACTATTACTACCAACAATTAAACATAATACTCCTGAATTCGCAATAAATAATTTAATAGCAGAGATTTTTTAAAAACAAAATTCTTGTTTTTAAGAACAAAATTTTATCATTCATCTTTTATGAATTTGAAACTACTAATTCCAATGTTTGAAGGGCGGTTCTTTACAAATATAAATTCAGTTAAACCACTTAATTATGACAAAAGAAGAAAAGCAGTATATGATTCTTTTAACAAATGCACAATATCTTATTGGTATTCACCAACAGTCCACAAGTGTAGTTCTTCAAGCTTAATTTATTTTCACTATTTCACAGGTTTCATTTGCCATAAGCCATCATTTAGATAATGATAATTTTCTATTCCCACTCCTTTATTTATCTTGGCACTGAAAATAAAAGAAGAAAACAATAAGAACACAAAAGAAAGCTTATTGCATAGCATGTGAGGAAATTTTCTAAAAGAGAAGAGCTACACTTACATATCTTCAGTTGACAAACTTGTAATACCAACAGCCAAAGCATTTTGTTTTCCCTCAGCCATTATTGCCTGATGGTAGCTTAAGGATATTAATGTCAGTAACAAGAAATGATTTATTATGTAAATGATTCACCAATAAGGTGGTCATAAAAACCACACATATATACATATATATATCAAAGGATCAGTTGACAGAAGTGTTTGATATTAATATTAGAAACATGGAAATAATTCATTAAGACAATGGTTTCCAAAACATGTCATGTGTATAATCTAAGTGGAGTGTGAGGCTGACATCTCTCAATATATTATGATACAGGCTCCACAGAAAGTTCCAGAATTTATTTTATTCTGCAATTTAAAAGGAAATATACATATCCCCTCTACAATGAGCTACTGAATGGTGTGTTACACACTTCAGTTTGTTTACATTTCAAATTTATTTCAAGTGATTTTTTTGAGTAATTAAAAAAAAAATGTTTTATGAAAAGAGGAAGTATTCTAAAGAAAACTCATATTTAGATTTAAATTATTAACTCTTTTCCTAGATTAAAATTTTAATTTATTTATAATTTTGGAACTAAAATAAAAAGGTAAAAAATGAAATCAGAAACATTCGTAGAAAAGGATTCTACACAAATAATTTAATGAAAAAAATTCCAAAATGCTCTACTAAAATGATACACTTTTTTTAATCCTTGTTATTTAACAGGAGTGCAAAATGTTGAGAATATCACGAACTTTACTTTGGAACTTTCTACTGTTGTCTTAAAACAGTATAGACAGAATACAGCAAGTAGTTTTGCAAGTGCAAATCACACCAACTTGGGTATTCATTAATATTACTTATGAATTACTTTTGGTCATGAAGTATATATAGCACAAATCCTGAATTCAGTTATTGGATGGAAAAAAATTACCAAAAAAGTTTTGGCAGATGCGTTTTTACCAGTGCTAGTTTTGAACATTTTCAAAACAACAAATACTAGTTTTGGATGTTCACGTATTGCCAGAATTAGTTTTAAGTGTTTTGAAAGTGATCAATACTAGTTCTGGCAAAAAAGAGAATCGTCCAAAATTAGTTCTTTCCTGTCAACAAAAGTAAATCTTCTATACTTGAAGTAAATTCTTTTATTTTATTTTTTGTTTTTAATACAGATGAAATGTTATTTTCATAAAATAACTATAAGGGAAAATGTTTTTATGTTGGGATTGTAGGAAAGTATTCATCCCTAGTATATTACAAGCTGTTATTACTCTTGCCCTGTTCATATGAATGTATGTGTAGTTTGCATGACAATAGATTATGGTACCATCTTATGAAAATCTGGACCAACTTAACTATATGGTCCAACGCCGTAGAAAAATATCCAGTTGAGATATCGAAAAACAGCTTTTTTTGCCATGATTCTGGAAGGGACTTTGTTCTCGGAAATTACAAATTGAATCATTTTATGTGAAAAAAATTCCCTTTTTCGGTGGCAAATTTAACATTTTTAACTTTTACGATGGCAAATTTAACCCCATCCAGGCCCGGGTTTTTTTCCGTTTTTCCTTCGGTAGAGGCGGATTTCTTATACAGGTTCTCTAGGCTTTGTCTAGGGGCGTATTTATTGTAACAATAAATCGTGAATTTAGTGTTTTTTCAACTATTATGATTTTTAAACACTATACTCAAATAATCTATAGTTCGATAATAACTTGTACATGTAAATTTACAAACATATTTGCGTTAAATTACAAACATATTGACATTATATATGTATTATAACTCGCAGCTAACTTTTTATCTTATCTAGGAACTTTTGCTGAAATTTCTGAATTTCTCCTCTGCCTTAGGGCCCTTGATCGGAATTGATGGGATGGTCCCTTGCTTGCTTCCGGAGAGTAAATTAGTTTGTCCTCCACGTGGTCATACGCAGTCTGTACTGTTTTTTGACAATAAATTTATTATTATTATCATTATCGTCCTATCCTAACCTTATTCTTCGTATATCCTTCCGCGAGTGCTGCTACCTCCACCATCGCCTCCATCTTCACACTTATAACAGATTTTCTTAAAACGGAATCGCCGACTGTGATCGAACAATTGTTTATAACTGTTCATGGCTCGCGACATATTATAATTATCATACCCCAACATACTAACATAAACGGTGGCGGAGAGAAGGAAATTGCGGAACAATATTTCTTTGTAACTATCGTAAATATGAAAAGCAAGAATACGGCTTATATTTTCGGAACGGCAATAATATTTGTAGTATTATGACATTAATTATTTTTTCGAAACCTTGTGGGTCCATATTCTTAAGTTTGGCCGAAAATCTACCCCTAAGAGTGAAATGCGGGATGTACGCATTTATGTTCTCCCGTTTCAAAGTTCATGATTGTTTTTTTGGCCACTACCATGTTTCCAATATATCTGTAATTTTAGATATATGTGCAGTTTGCATGACAATAAATGATTATGCTACTATTTTATGAAAATCTACCCATGTAGATGAAATGGGCGAATGTATGTGTGCATATCTCACCATAACTCTAGAATGCCTGGAGCAATTGCAACCAATCTTGGTACACAGATGACTATCTGACAACAAGCATTGTGGGGATAAGACAACCCTGACACCCCTAGGGATGGGGTGGAATGTAAAAATATATATAATATTAGATTGGAAATAAAAATAATTATTTGACTGGAATCCATAGTTTTCCGTGCTGTTGAGATGAATAAAGACACTTCAAATAAGTTCACAATTATTCCATAGAGAAGATAATATGCCCCTAGCAACCATGATGTAGGGGGTGGGAATGCAGTGGGAGGTAAAAATAATAAAAAAACAACCTATATTTGTGTTGAATACATTCATTTTGGTACCGCTGTATAGAAGAGTGACACACACTCAATGCCACTTACACCAACAATCACCTTCCATGAGAGACATTGGGTACAGGCTGAGATGAAACATAAGTATGTTAGAAAATGACTGATATTAATTTTGAGATCGTAGTTTTGGGGACCTCTGAAACTAGTAGTAATATACCCAATGACACCTAAGTGCACAATCAGTCACTATACACCCCTAGCACATCTTGGGACGGTAATGCCACATAAATTATTTAGATAAAATATTTAAATAGTACATTATTTTCTATGAATCTCGTGAACTACTTTGAGGCATCATCCCATTTTTTGTATGTAGATTGTGAAATAAAAACATAAAAAAAACAATTCATGGAATTTCCCATTGTTATTAAATCAGCGAAATTTTTTTTATCTACACAAAGATTTAAAAAAAAAATCAAACTTGAAACTTCGAAGTAAAATTGCTTTTGTTTTGAAGGCTCACTCTGAAAGGAGTTTTTCAAAATTCGTATTTGAACGGGTTGAGCTCGAATGAAATGTGTGTGTTTTTTGTAATTTTGCAGTATCTCAGGAATAATAAATATACCATCACCCTTTTTATACGTAAACATTCTATTTTTGTCTACTTGTTTTATAAAGAAGGGTCACCAGGATCTAATTGACAAAAACTTCATTGCGATGCTTGGCAAGAATAACAATAAATATTGTCCTGAGTGTCTGACTGAATCATTCATGAACAAAGAGAAAAAAACTGTTAGTAGTAGGATGAGATTTTGACAAGGCGGTCTACACCTCATTAGCTTAAAATAACACGAGGGGTCTCAGACGTTCCATAGTTGTAATATAATATAAGGAGGAGGTGCACCGATCTGTGTCAAATATTATTTTCTTCAGTGAAAATAATATTACCCAATATTATGAACATTTAGATGTGTTGATAATATTCAAATATATATCAGTGTATGCTATTTTCCTTCAAATACTGATAGCGCTAATTATATTGACTATGCCAATAGAATACTAAGTAATTTAGACAAGTTAAATATAAGTCAATTCATAGTTCTGGCAGATTACAATATTCCAGGTTTTGATTGGGTGAATTTACCTTCCAATAACAAATTAATGGGTTTTAACCCCATACCTAACATTCATGAATCTGCTGAAATAATGTATAGCTTCATCTTGATTTCTAAAGCAGCTCAATTTAACAAATATGTTAATAATGCATACAATACTTTGGACTTAGTTTTTGTTTTGTGATAGTTAATGAAGTCTCAGTTATCAATAAACTTTCATCATTATATAGTGATAGAGTGGTACATGTTTTTTAATGCAGGTGTTTAGTATATCATATTAGCCTAGGACGTAAGTAGGAAAAAAAATCCTGAAAATCAAAAGTGAATTAAGTAGCAAATTTATTGTAGATGTCTTGAGGACATTGACAGAAAAAGCCTCTCACTTTAAGTTTAATAAAAAATTGCTTGTGCTGCACTTTTATTTAAACATAAAAATTCCAATACTGGTTGCAGAGAAAAGTGAAACCAGTATTGGTCGCAGAGAAGTAGCTGTAGTATAGCAATGCAAAGATGGCCATTTTTGCCCGATGGGGTAAAAAGAAAAAGGATTTTACAAGAACTATTGCACCTATCTTTGGCACACTTTTTAAGCATCACAGATCAAATGTTTTAAGGGGCGTTTAACATATTTTTAATTATTATTTACAAAATTATAACAATAACAAAAAATGGCTGATTTTCTTCTTCTTTGCAAATAACTTTTATTTGTTGACCGATTTTTTTTTTTTTGGTGGGGTTTTAGGGCTTGTCAACATCAAAGGTCATTAGAGCCCTTTTGTTGACTGATTTTAATTTGAAAGTTTCAAATTATAGGTATTTTTACTGTGCACAAATCATGTAGGTCTCACTTTTCTCTGCGACCGATAGTTTTTCTAATATATTGGAAAAACTACTTTTAGGCTCTTTTTGTTTAAATAAAAGTATAGTGCGAGCACTTTTTGATGAAACTAAAGATGAGAGGCATTTTCTATCCATGTCTCCAAGACATCCACAATAAAATTGCTACTTAATTCGCTTTCGATTTTCAGAATTTTTTTCCTCCTAGGTTATTATGATATAGTAAACACCTGCATTAAAATCACAGTACCACTCCATCATCCTAAAATATCAAATTTTCCCATTTTCTTTTCAAAAGAGCTTAAAGATGTAATACTTCAAAAACAAAAAATTAACTGTTTAATGAAAGAACTACTTCTCTGCCAGTTAGAAAACACTATGAATTAAAATTTAAAGAATTACGGAGCAGAAACAACTGGCTGGCGGGATAAAACCAACATGATTAAAAATTCACAGGAAAATTATACAAACAGTCCCATTAAATTTTGGAATGCCATAAAGGAGTGTAAAAATTCACAGATTCCTGTGAATCAAATGAATCTTAACATCACTCTGCAACAATCAAGACTGATTGCACTGAAGTTTCTGCCAAAAATTTATAATCTGTTTTCACAGGCTAAACTTAACAACTACAATATTAAGCCGCACAGTATGATGTCTGATATAACTATATCTTTCCCTGATATCAGCAAAGCACAACTAAAACTTAAAATTAATGCAACAGATGGAATCAACTCTATCTTTGTTAAAAACTACAGCAATCAAGTCAAACCACTACATATATTTTTTAAATATAATCTTGAAAGAAAGTCTATTTCCTACCATATGAAAAGAAGCTTTCATCGTGAATGCAAATCTGATATTGACAACTACTGACCAATCTCTATTCTGAACACTTTCTCCACGATCTTTGAAAAACCTCTTTTCATTAAATTATCTGTGCACTTAAATTAATTTAAAATAACCAAACAACATGGTGGAATGCCTGGAAAATCCATTCACTATTCTTTTCATGAATTTGTGGCTTTATGCTTTACTCAAAACTAGGATGTACTAGTGGCTTATTTTGACATTTCTAAAGCTTGTGAATCATGATTCACTAATTCATAAACTTATTAAAATTAATGAGCATTTACCTGAAGAACAGAATCTACATTGTTACATACTACTAAAAAATCAAATCCATGTGAGATATCCTCAGGCATTCCCCAAAAGTCCAATTTAGCAACTCTTTTATACGTAATATATGTAAATGATGTTAATACGCATATTAAAATAGCAATATTTTGCTTTATATTGAGGATTTAAAACTATTTTTAAAGCTTAATAGAAACAGACCCAATCAACTTACAAAATACATGATGACCTACATAGCTTAATTCATTTGAAGAAATGTTCCATCATGTTTTTCACTAAATATAATACTAATCACAATTATTCAGTTATTGAATTGGAAACAACCTAGCATCTTTAATCAAAGATCTTGGTGTAACATTTCGACCTAATTTAGCAATCAATATTGGTCAAACAGTACAGAAGGTCACTAGGAAAGTGAATTTCTTAAAATTTAAATGCAGAAGGTTCACTAATTCAAATACACTCAAAACCCTATACAATGCTCTAGTTAAATCAGTACTTATGAATGCATCAATCATTTGGAATCCACAAACAAACAACTAGCTTATGAACTTGAGAAAGTACAAATTAAGGGTTTGAAGTTTTTATACAGAAAATATAAAATTCCTATGGGCCCTATTGATCATAATTACATCATTAAAAAAAGGCAATCATCCCATTGTTAAAGTAAGCCAAAAGACATGACGTATTATTTCTTCATAAGTTGGTCTAGAACCAAATTAATTGCAATGAATTGCACAGTACTATAGAATACCACACCCCATACAACATTCCTCCAGTAGCGAACATATGAACTATTTCCAACATTAATGATAAGCTACTTAAGGTACCTTAAACACAGCAACTAAATCATTCAATTAAGTTAAACAAAAAATGGATCAATGTTAGGGAATACAAGTAATTGTCAGTTTAAAAACTAACTAGCCAAAAACAACAAAACTTAGAAATAAGCACTTAGTGTTATTTTTTCTTTCATTAACCCAAAATTTCTTAGGGCTACAGAAGGTGAAAACTTTATTCTAGCACCAAATATATCAAAGTAATTTTTCTTTGACAAAAGTATTATATGTAGATTCTACATTTATATTTTTTTTCATTCACACTGTCACAATCTTTCTTGATTCATTTATCTTGATGTGCAAATGTATTTTTATACTAATTCATCTAATACTAATTCATCAAGTGGCACTTATGTATATCTAAAGCAGATTTAGAAACTTTTTGTGACCAATGCTGCTTCTACAGTTGCATTTAATATTTACTATTGTAATAATTTGGCAGGTTGCTATTATTATTTATTTAATGTCTTTGGGAGAGGTTTAAATAGCATCCTCTTCCGTAGGTGGGATTGATTAAGGTTGATTGTGGACTTGAGCGACATCGGGAATGTTACTACTAGTTTCAGTACCCCTGAAACTATGGTCTCAGCACAAATAGCACTAATTTTCAATTATTTTTACATTTACTCCCTCTCACCTCCTAAATGAAGAGTGTGTATTTGCTCATGCGGGATGATAGTAGACTTAAGCAGCATGGGGAGTGTTACTTTGACTTCAGCATCCTCAAAAATGTATTCATCACAAATATTGACCATTTCCAATTATTTATTAAATACTCCACCCCAGGGGAACAAGTAGTGTCTTACCCCCACAAAGCTTGTCATCAGATAGTCATTGCTGTACCAAGATTCATTGCAATTGCTTCAGGGATATGAGAGTTACGGTGCGACACACACACACATACATACATACATACATACATATATATATTGTATGTCATGTATGTAAATATATAAATGAATGTTATGTATGCAAATGTATAAAAATATAAGTTGTGGAAGTAATTAATTTATAGACTTATATTATTGTGTGTTATTTATATTCTGCCTTGGTACATAAAAAAGTCAATGTTAAAAATCATAAAAATATAAAAGAAAAGCCTAAGAAAAAGACGGGTGCAAGATGAACTAGGGAAAGAAAAGATAAGCATAGAGAAAGAATGAAGAAGTGGTGGAAAGAGAAGAAGAAAAGAAAAAACAGCACATATGAGTAGTAGCAGTAGTAAAAGTAAAATGTGTTATGAAACTGACTATCAACATAAAAAATTGTTTTACTTGATTTAGTACAATTATTAGTGATTTGAACTAATTTTTTAGACAAGAAATAACAAAATAAGAAAACACTGAAGAAGAAAAAAATGAAACTTTACAAAATTTGTTTTAACTTTATGCAACAGGTAAAGTGTCTACAGTTTCATCATTTACTTGTTACCCACAAATCACTCATACATATGCTTAATTGTGACCACAAATAATCAATTGTTATGTCATACAAAGACTTCTTGCAATGTTGTCTATACAATAAAATTGTAATAGTAAATATCAATTATATCACTAAAATTGACACTTTCACATACAAAATACCTCACATCAGACTGAAAAGGATACAACCACAGTTCCTTTAGGAACAGTTGTCATTTTTGCTCCAGGTGATGTCAAACCAGGACACATTATGTTTGCCCCACTTAACACAAATCGAATGGCACCTTTATCTACTTGTTCCCACGGTAGAAAAAATGGATCTGAACAACAACAAAAAAAAGGCAAAGGAAAATATACTTTAAACAATACACTACTTTCCCCAGAAGAAAAATTATTGACACTTAATATCATTCTGTACATACATTTATGAAGTAATCTTAGAGTAGGAATCCATGGCCCCTCTCTATGGCGGAAAAAAAGGAGTTCACCTGACCCATTAACCAAAATTTCAATATGATCATGACTAAGGATGCAAAGAAAATGAACAAGATTATATACAAGCAATAAATTATTTCATCATTGTATGCAGTAAGTACAGCAAAAACTATAAATTGGAAAGGTTTCAAACCATTTAACTATTCGATAAGCATCTTTTTTAGGCAATATACTATCCACATAATTTTCAAGGTATGGGTATTGATCTAAAAGTTTGGTGCGTATCCCTTTTTGAACAGATGACTTCAGCTGCTGAACTCCAGATACACTTTCCTTCTCTTCAAATCTAGAAATGTAAGCAGAGGCGAAAATATTGCGGATATAATAAAATTTCTAATATGTATAAAGAGCAGAATATAAACACAATATGGTGTAGAAATGTTGAAGCGAGAAAATGTGTTTAATAAGATTTATTTCTGAACAAAGTGCGATAACTACTACATAATTCTGATAACACAAAACTCTGCAGGCAATTTATTGCTTAATGGGAGCTGTGTGACGGATTGAAAACTGAATGGAAAATGAAAAACTGAGCATTACACGTGAAATAACTTCGAACTAAGCAAATATCTTTGGGACTTCATGCAATAACCCAAATCAGCGAAATTTTTAGCTAAGTAACAGAAAGAATAGATCAGTAGACGATACTTACTTCTTGAACATTTTAGAATTTTACGAACATAACCTTTCTTTCTACCAGCAAAATACCCGTCTGAAGGAATCGGCAAGAAGACTTATTCAAAAAATAGGGTAATCTACAATAAGATAAGGGGTGTCGTCATTTATAATTAATGATCCAAGAATACCGCTTGATTTATGTTCGGTGTTCTCACAACTCTTAATTCAACCCACGTTCAACGAGGATCAACGTGACGAACAGACTGCGCACGGAGTAGCTTGGAGACTGGTTAGACCAGGTCAAGAGTCAGGACCATAAAACACCGACCACAGACCACAGGTCCCGGTCAGGGCCCATGGTGAAATTAGACAGGTGACCCAAACCCGATCATGCGCAGTGCAAGCCAATCATTTTTTGGAGCAGCCGGCCACACACGTACGGTTTCCGGCTCAGGAATACGAATTAGGATTCCGAATCACACAACCCGAATGTGTCCGAAGCCATGCTAACATATAGGCTTGACTCACACTCCGATACTATTCCTAACGGAAAGGATTCCTGACGTTCGAAACGAATCGGAGTGCTTGTATCAGGGAATGCCACGCACGTTCGGTTTACGAATCATAATAATAATAATAAATTTATTGTCAAAAAACATTTATTGTCAAATCAGGAATAGGAATGATGATTTCAAATCGGACAACCGAATGCACCCGAAGTAATGCTAGTAGATGAGCATGCCACACACGTCGGATTTCATTCCTAATGAAAAGGATTCCCGATGATCGGAACGAATCTAAGCGCTTGCGTCGGGAAATTTCATTCGGAAAGACCCATGCAGAGGTTTATGCGCTAAAAAATCACAAATAAATAAATAAAATCTATTGTTTCAATTTTTACAATGGTATTATGTAGCAGATAAGATTATTTAACATAAAAATGTTAATTTTTGTAATCTTGCTCCATCCAGTTGTGAATGTTATTTTTTTGTGCTGAGAAAACCTGTACGTAAACAAACTGTGTCGTGTCTAGTGGCTATGTCCAACAATAATCCTTCTAAATCTCAAAAATTTCATAAAAAATATAATATTTACCAAAAAAGTAATAATATTAATAAAACTAATCATCGTAAAAAGCAGTTGCAAACCATATATTACAAACTTCAACATTTAGTTTGAACATGACCAAGATTTAATACACTAACTATTTTGAAACTATTTCCCCCCCCCTGGTTATAATACCCGGTTGGTACTACACGTGTCACACGAATTTACATAGTTCAAGAGAAAGGACCACAATCTGAATTTGACCGTAAAAAACATGGATGTGATGTAAATTAAAATGAGAAAATGAATATATTTTTACTAGTTTATTGACTTTTCATCTCAATTAGACACATTTGATTTCAGTAGGCGCAGAATACTTTCATACTTTGGGTAAGGCAAGACTATTTTTTTAAAACGATAACTGTTTCATTTGTTTAGAAACAGGTAAATTATAACATCTCGGAGTTTTACTATACGAAGTGGACTTACTATTTCCACACGTTGTGTGAATACCTATACACTGCGTTGCTGATATCTAGGTTGATACATATTTTGGGGTAAAAAAGACAATATACAAGTCTTATTTCCCAGTAGAATATATTCAGTGTTATTTTCTTTTAATGTAAGACAGTTTTAATAGGTTGATTCAAAATATTACGTTCACACTGCGGTGCTGAGCAAGTATAATTCTACTCCAGATTTTGTCATTCCATACGGGTTTCCAATTTAAGTTTATTTCAATCATTCTGGAACTCGTGGTAGATTTCAATCTCATGTAGAATGTTTCATAGGAATTTAAAATGTTAAATATCGTTACCTTAATTCAGATTGTCATTCATATACTTACATATATTGTAAGAATTAATAAATTCTCAATTATTATTAAATGTATCAGGGTTATATGAATTTAAAAATGTCCGTTCGCAAGAGGAAGAGTACAGAAAACGTTAGAGCTTTGTAGGAGGGGAAGACGGGGATCTTCACCACGACGAAGGAACGCTGAGTAGATGCTGCTTTGTCTGAGAAAAAGTCATAAAACTGAGGGGAATGGGAAGAGTTCAACAAAGACGAAGATTATTTTGGTCAAAACGCGGGTGGTGAAAAGAAGTGGTAACGTACGCGATGGCGTCGTTATGTTCAACGGAAAAATCAACGGAAAGTTACAGAAATATATTTTGAAAGAATGAATGTCAGCGTTAGAAAGAGACTGCGAGTTTAAAGGGACCGCAGCCGGCGGCGACCAGAAGGCAGGTGGCGGGAGCAGCCCTACCCAGTGCCAAGAACCACAACAACACAATAAACTCCCTAAAAGCTGCGATCGTTGGGAGTGAGATGTAGACGCGGCAGGCACGAAAGCGTGTTGATGTGTGGGTGGCGGTTACGGCGAACATGTCTATACTTGGAGTCCTTTATTATAAAAAGTGTTGCTGGGAGAAACGGGTGGCAGGGACGCCGCCGTTGGAGTAACGAGATTTAAAAAAAGAAACGTTTCTGCCAATCTTGAGAAACTTCATGCGGAGTTCGTATGATTCGGCGAATTTCAATAACGAGTGCAAG
>NNCF01128654.1:81422-132908 GCA_002313205.1 Laupala kohalensis | reverse complement strand
TTTCAATAACGAGTGCAAGATCCAAGCCAAACAAAACATCTTGCACTCGTTATTGAAATTCGCCGAATCATACGAACTCCGCATGAAGTTTCTCAAGATTGGCAGAAACTAGTTACATGACATTCAAAATTTGTAAACCACATGAGGGGGCGGCTTAGGAGAGAGTGGGGTAATAGTTAACAAAAAGGGTCTCAGAGACAGTGTATGGACTGACTTTTCTGCATCAGAAAACTGCAGACGAGACTTCGGAGCATTACGAGTCACTTCGTATTTCACTTGACTTCACTTCGTATCACACTTCGTTACTACGTCGTAGTTCAGATCACATCACAGTTCATGACAGAACATTTACGAAATCGCGAGTGAGACATCCCACAGTTCGAATCGAACTTAGCATTCAAATCTAGATGATTTTCATATTTTCGAAATCACCTCGTGATCTCAGACGTAGCTGATTCTTACAGCTCAATCAGTCGTTTGAAGCAATATGTTCTAATAAAGTTCATTAAGTGAACTTAGTTAACATCCGAGAACCAGTAAGATTTTAACGGGTCGTTTCGCAACAAGTGGCGATAGGAAGGCACTTATCTCGTGTTGCGTGGCGTGAAGGAACTTTTTCAAAACATGAATGGAGCGAGGGCGGTGAACGCTGCGATTCTAACGATCGGGAAACCCCGACTGGCGCTGATAGTTCCTGGAACGGTGGGACCGGTCTACTAAATGGTTGGTTACCAGACTATGAGGAAGGACGAGCGCGCAAGCTGAGGCAGTTTTTAAAGGTGCAGACTTCCGCACCCAATTGTTGGCACCGATCTGTTCATCAAGGTCAAGGTAATATGAATTGCTGGTTGCATCCAGAATTAGTTATTAGCAGCGTCAAAAAGATAGTGTGTTCCGAGTTAAAATAATTAAGGCCCACGCTCAGAACTTTTGATATTAAGTAAATTTTACGAGGGCTTCAAGAATACGAGCGATTTTGTTTAAAGTTATCGATTATTATAAAGATCGTATTATTGTAAATATAATTAACTGGTAATAGTTCATTACCAAACTCTAGGAATTTGTTGTTCTTACTTAGTAAATAATACGAACCCATGACAGTAAGTAAGGAGAACGAGCTTGCTAGGGTTTGTGGTAATGAGGTAAGTGTGTAACCACTACCCTATTTAGATATTCGGTAATTAAGAACCCGTTTTATTACAATATTCTAAGCTGGCAGATTATGCAGTAGCGTTCCGGCGTCACATAAAAGACGATATGCTCACGTGTTCGAACCCATCTCTAG
This sequence comes from Laupala kohalensis, assembly GCA_002313205.1. Classification (NCBI taxonomy): domain Eukaryota; kingdom Metazoa; phylum Arthropoda; class Insecta; order Orthoptera; family Trigonidiidae; genus Laupala; species Laupala kohalensis. Next base: position 131,623 of record NNCF01128654.1, on the reverse strand, counting down.
AATTTCACTCCAATTTGTCTTACAAGTCTGTAGCGGTTTACGACCCGTAAATGGACTCACTGTTTCCACAAGTTGTGCGATTAGAGAGCCTGTAAATGGGCCCACTATCTTCACAAGTTGTGCCGAAAGTTAAAGTACCGTGACGCCATCTGGGCGCGATTATTCTTACGAATTATGTCAATAGCTAGTGAGCCAGACAGCGCCACAGTGCGCTCACATTTGGCACAACTTGTGGAAATAGTGAGTCCATTTATGGGCACAATCTCACAAGTCGTGGATTTAGTGAGCTTATTTACAGGAACGCATAACTAATGCAAATATCATCAGTCTTTACTGTAAATACCTAACTTATTTTATCTCTCCGAATTAGGATATCTTTAATGCTGATTTATATATTATTTTGTAAATAGTAATATTTTAAGTTTTATTAACGAGGTATTTAAAATTTTAATTTTTTTAGATAATAGGGACAATACGTTCTTGAAGAATCACAATGGTGTTCAAATTTCAATTGCATATTCCATGTTAGAGTTTATTAATGCAAAATATATTATATTTAATTATATTTACTACAGATAGATCTAAGCATATAACGTAGGTACTATGAAGTATTTCACCGATTTGTTTTCAGATGGTCAAAATTCATTTTCTGTGTTAATTTCAGTTTACAATCCTCGGTATTTAATATTTTGCACTTGTTCTCTTTCTGAGCAATTATAATATATATTACAATTACAACTCTTTCTGAGCAATTATAATAGATATTAGAATTACAACTATAGATATTAGAATTAAGTATAATGATACTTAAATGGTCATAACAGATTAGAGTTTCGAGATATTTTAAAAATAATGAATTTAGATTTTGGACTCATTATCCTGAAAAGCTTTTAGTAAAACACAACTGTTGTGCGTTTATATCCTTGTATCTTAGTGCATTTCTAACTTCAGGAGTGCTCTTCACACGAGCTATTTTCATACATTCAAATAAAGGACTTGACAAAACAGATCCTAGGGAAATTCAGCAGCTGATTAATGTCTCTCCTGCTGTTTTTTACATTCTTTCTTATCACGTGGCTTCCATGTTTTAGAAACGAGTCATAACTATGATATGGTACACCCATTTCTCTTCTGTCATTCATTCTTGACTAAAGAGTGGCATTACCAAAATTATGTAATGTTTTCATGACATGGACAAAGAATTCTTGCAATATGTTTTCCTTTGTTAATACTATCATAAACGTGTGCAGTGACGTTCAATCGTAATAACGTGAAGTGTTGCATCACTCAGACTTTGTTTATTTCATAACTTGAACGGTTTTGATTTAAGAAATTTACCAAAAGCTCTTAATTTTTTTTCTATAAATGTTGAAAATATTGACTATACTATTGGACAATAATAATTTGGCACTGTTTATGGCTATGGGAGAAAATTGCGACGAACCGGGATTCCAACCCGGGACTTCCTGTTTTGTGTGCTACCACTGCATCACCTACCTCGACGCCCGAAGCTCATAAACAACATCCCCCTGGCCTGTTCCAGTGAACTTAGTAACACTCCATACAGGGGACAAGTTACCAAAGGCTGTTCTCTACGCTGAAAGTACTTGTATCCAGTTTCCATGTACCTGCGTGTCAGATGCAATTATTGATCTATCTGTAAAACAATTGTATTTGAATATTGCCAGGCTGTTTAATAACTGTTTTATTCACATTTTTCAAGTAAATTAAGGAAAAGGTAATTCAACCACGGTTAGTTTTATTTTTGTATTTCTACTTTAACATTCGATTCTATCATACATTTTTGTATAGCATTTGCAACGATTTCAAACCCGTAGAAATTATCGACCGAGTTAATTTACTTACGCTTTCCCATAAAACGTAAGTTAATTAACACAAAGAAATACAATAGATGGATCACCCAAGGGATAAGAATTTCTTCAAAAAACAAACGCCGTTTATATTATCTTTCAAAACGCTATAACCAACCACCCGAATTCCATAATTATTTTCGTAAATATAAGACTATTCTCCGAAAAGTAGTCTATGCAGCTAAAGTTATGGAAAACGACAGGCATATACTAAAATCGAACAACCGGATGAAAGCCATGTGGAATATTGTTAACAATTACACGTCAACTTCTGAAAATCGCGAAGAAAATGTTTCTTTACTAAACGATGGCAAGATCGTGTCAAATCCTCAGGACATCGCAAGTTTGTTTAATTCTCACTTCTCAGAAGTTGGTAAAATAACGAACTCAATATATCCAAATCAATGTCCTCCAATTATTACCACCCACATACCCAATTCTATGTTCACTTCCGAAACTAACGCCAGTGAAGTCATGGGAATCATCAGCTCCTTAAAAAACAAATTTTCACGAGGCATAGATGATATACCTGAGTTTATTGTTAAATCTTCGTCCCACGCTATATTAAATCCACTCGTAAATATTTTTAATAGTTCTTTATCGGAAGGGGTGTTTCCCAATATATTTAAGAGAGCTAAAGTGAAACCTTTACACAAGAAAGGAAACAAACTTAATATTGGAAATTACCGACCAATATCTCTACTACCCACTTTCTCAAAAATCCTAGAAAAATTGTTCTATAAGCGTCTTCTAGATTTTTTATCAAAATATAACATTCTCTCTGACGATCAACACGGTTTTAGGAAATCCTTTTCCACTACAAGCGCCATATTTTCCTTCTTAAACGATGTTACCACATCTCTAGACCGTGGAGAAAATCCTCAGGGTGTTTTTCTTGACTTATCCAAAGCTTTCGATCTCATCGATCACGAAATTCTCCTTTGCAAATTGCATTCTTTAGGCATTCGTGGACTTCCACATCAATGGCTAACTTCTTATTTAAAAGATAGATATCAACAAGTAGAAATATCCTATACTAAAAATAAAATACTTGAGCGTTGTCTTTCAGAAACAAAGCCACTTACTTGCGGAGTACCCCAAGGATCAATTCTCGGCCCTATACTCTTTTTATTGTATGTGAACGACATGTCATCATCCACATCAGATTGCAAAATGGTTCTTTTTGCTGATGACACTAATTTACTATGTAAACACGCCAATGCTCAAAAAGTTTTGTCTAACCTTTCGACTTGGTTCCATGCAAATCGTCTCATTGTAAACACTGACAAAACAGTGTCTATGTCATTTCACAATAGTATCACAAAATCTTTACCCCAGGTTTCTCTTTCTTTAAACGGAACACAATTAAAAACTGTTACAAATACAAAATTCTTAGGTCTCCATATTCAAGACAACCTCAAATGGAATTGTCACATTGACAATCTTAATTCCCAATTAAGCAAATTGTGTTACGCATTCCGAATCTTAGTTAACGCAGTTAGTCCACGTATTTCCCGTTGCGTATATTTTGCAAACGTTTACTCCCATTTACGTTACGGCATTACCTTCTGGGGTAATTCCGGTCAGAGTATTCAAACTTTCAGAATTCAGAAGAGGATAGTTCGGATAATTTGTAAATCTCACCCCCGAAACTCTTGTAAACCTTTATTCAAGGAATTAAATATCTTAACACTTCCCTGCATTTATATTTATGAAACAGTCGTGTTTGTTAAGACCGAATTACTGAAGTGCCACCCTTTCTTTATACGAAACAGTCTCGTTCACGAACACTATACACGCAATAGTAGTAATATTCATCGCCCTAGAGTGTCAACCACTCTTTGCCAAAAGGGACCATACCATTCGGGAATCGTTCTATATAATTCCCTGCCCAAGAATATAAAAGATATTATGAAATTGAATATCTTCAAATCCGCGGTTAAAAACTACCTCCTGCACCAGTGCTTCTACACTGTAAAAGAATTTATTGATTTTAACAAAAGTTAAATTCGTCTTGTGCTTTATCACGCCATTGCTGTAGTACTTTTTAAACAACTTATAACAATTTCAAAAACTATTTTCTTGCATGATTGTGTTGTCTTATGGCTCATATTAATTTAGTTTTATGTGTACTCAACATTGGCACGTTTGTGTACATAAATTCTGTAGCCCCATCCTGGCCCGGGTTTTTCTCCGGTTTTCCTTCGGGTAGAGGCGGATTTATCATACAGGTTCTCTAGGCTTTGTCTAGGGGCGGGTCTATTGTAACAATAAATCGTGAATTTAGTGTTATTTCAATTTTTAAGCACTATACTCAGAATAATCTATAGTTCGATAATAACTTACATGTAATTTTTTGCTTAAAATTACAAACATATTGACATTCTATTAGTATTATAACTCGCAGCTAACTTTTTATCTTATCTAGGAATTTTTGCTGAATTTTTTGAATCCGCCTCTGCCTTAGGGCCCTTGATCGGAATTGATGGGATGGTCCCTTGCTTGCTTCCGGAGAGTAAATTAGTTTTTTTTCCTCCACGTGGTCATACGCAGTTTGTACTGTTTTTTGACAATAAATTTATTATAAAATTTATTATTATTAATAAACTACAAATTAATATTCAATGTCCTATTTTCCAGCGTAGAAAATATTTTCGGATAATAATTATTATAATAAATAAGTAGTGATAATAAGGTCACGTAAATTATACATTTAGTCAAGAAGGAAAGCAGAAGATTGGTTAAACAATTTAAAATAAATTAAAATGAGGTTTTATTCGGAGTCTAGTGAAGTCTGGTTCGATATTAATTTCAAATTAATATCGAATTCTGATCATTTCGAATGGATATCCGATTCGGAATTTTTCCGATTTGATATTTTGCCTCATTTCCGGTCGTGAAATAGCCACATGAGACTAGATTCTGAGATGGCCGGATACTCTGATTGATCGCAAGAAAGTAGCAGTTGGTGAGGGAAGTTGACATATTTTCAATACAAAATTAATAATATAAATTTTTCATAACATAACTCAAGAAAATTTATTACAGAAAAGAATAATACATTGAAAATATACCATCTTCAAAACTTAAACAGTTATCAAATTTTGCAAAATTTTACTTGTTTATATATAACAATATTAAGCAATTTTATTAATTTAATTTAAGTTAACTTAAATATCAGTGCAAATTATCATGATCTGTATTAATATCCTTAATTACAATTTGGAGATATTCTAAATAATATTGCAAAGGAACCTCCAAACAAGAAAATTTCTATACAGATTTACTATAAACCAAGGAAGAAAAGTAATGCTAAATATGATCCTGTCTTCACAATGTCTAAACCATTGGCATGATACTTCATAGGACTTAAGACCCCTTATTCGTCATGGCGCTGATTAGCTAATATTTTTCTGGCTGGTCATTACCAATGTCGGAAACAAAAGATTTCATTCTATATGGTTTTGTTTTTCACGTGGTGGTTATTACGCCTACTATGAATTTAAGCTAGTCGGAATAGCTGAATCTGTGTGCTGAATGTGTTTAAGAGCTACAAGCTTTGGAACCACCTGTTGTCACTTACCTCGTGAATGGGGGTGTGACCCAAGTTCTCCAGAACAGACCGGGAAGATATTGCGTACGAACTTCGGAGTCTAGGTGGGTGGTGCAGTAGACAGCTCATCTGCCGGCCGGAAAAGTCCCAGGTTCGAGTCCGGCGAAATTGTTACTTGACCGCGGACAATGCACACTCTCCTCAACAAGTCGGTACTCGGAAGTTGTGAGTTAAAATTGGATCCGACCCGTACTTACTCTCTAGAAGCAACAGTGCAGTGGATATCATTTAAAGGCCGACTAGAAGAGAATAAATTTAATAATATCTTTTATAAAATTTGTCAGAATGATTCCCAAATGATTTGGCTCTTCTTGGCAAAGAGCGGTTGGGCGGTGACAGTATCGTATTCGTTTTTTATGGGGGCTTTACGGCTCGCCGACATCGAGGTCATTAGAGCCCTAACATTTTTGTACAGGTAGGGAAAATGCTGTTACGCATTAAGGAGAACCGACATGATTCTCCCCCCGTGTGGGACTCGCCGAATGACTCGACCACTAAAAACCTTCGTGCAAAATCATAAAACAACGGGGAAAGATAGACAGCAGTTTCCAAAAACAAGATTATAAAACTAAAAGGAAAGAAAGATGTAAATTTAGAGAGAGAAAAATGAAATTTAAAGAAAAGGAAAGAAGGATTTAAATCCAAACCCTCCCGAGAACTTGTGGGAGGAGCCCCGTTTCGTTTATGGATTTGAGTAATCACATACAAATAAAGATCAAATAATGTGCCAGAGGTCACATTCCTGAAGGAATCTAAAAAGGCGTATCAAAATCGGTTCGTTTTGACCAAGCCTTACGTCCATACTGTTGGGTAGAATGTATCTCCTTCGGCTGGTACTATATTTGAGACACCCCAAAAGAAAGTGTTCCACGGTAAGTGTTGTGTTGCAAGTTTCACAGATGGGGGAAGTTCACCGCGTAGGAGATGACCATGGGCAGATAGCAGTGACCTATACGGAGGTGGGTAAGGATCGCTTCGTCACGTATGTTCGCACGAGATGAAGACGACCAGGTTTTTTACCTTCCTCAGCTTGAAGGCGCAATTTTGCCGCTCGCCTTGCCATGTCGTAAGACTAGACGATCTTATGGCAAGCTTTGAATCACGTAGGAACGGTGGAAATGTCTAGGACTGCCTTCTGTGTTCACCGCTTCGGTACCTCATCAGCTTATTCGTTACGCTTAATACCCTCGTGCCCAGGTACCCAACAAAGGACTATTTCAAAACTTTGAACTACTAGACGGCTTATTAGATTCTGAATAGTCAGTTTAAGGATGGCAGATGTGTACAGTGAAGACACTGACCACAGAGCACTAACAGAGTCACAGCGTAGAACCTCACGCCGTATAGAATATAGCTGAATGAACTTCTGCGCCTTAAGGATTGCAAATTTTACCGCAGGGTACACCCTACAAAACGAATGTAGGTGAAAGGAACGGGTGGCACTATGGCAGTGAAAAGCAGCACCAACAGAATCATTCATTGCTGAGCCATCAGTGTATATAAACACATGATCCAAATAGGTTTTCAATTATCCGAAGTGATGCTGGTACACAGTGTCCTGCTTTGAAAGTTTATACAGCAGAAATTCGAAGGTTGATTGCATGAAGGACAAAGGTGGGGTGAGAGTGTGGGTATTTTACTGGAGGAGGTAGTAAAATGCCATTTTCCTCCAGCAGATTTTTAAAGCGAACACTCGCTGGGCGGGGTAACAAAGGTCTTGCAGTGTAAGATGAACAAAATTTCGGGGAATGTATGTGATGGAGAGTGGGGTGATTTGAAACCTCCATCTGTTTCACTCCGCAAGATCCAAGTAGAATATCGCTTTTTCTGCTGAGGGATGGTTCCCCAGCGTTTACTTGTAAGCATTCTATTCGACTGGTGCGGAAGGCACCAGTTGAAATGAGAACCCCTGCATGATACTGTTTACTGGATACTGTTTAGTGGCCTGAGTGTCAATGGCGAAGCGGAGGCATTCTCAGTACTGCCATAATCCAATACAGACCAAACAAGACTTCTATACAGACGAAGAAAAGTACGGTCTACACCCCATGATGATGCGCTTATGCAGCGAAGGAGGTCAAGGGAAGAATTACAATGGGATTGTAGTTTTCGGATGTGATTGCGCGAAGTTAGTGTGCGGTCGAATGTGAGACTCAGGAATTTTGCGGAGTCAACGAAAGGAAGACGAAGGCCCCCACGAAAAAGATCTGGATCATTGTGGGCTTTGTATACTCTAAAGAAATGCATGCAGTATTTGGATACAGAAAATATGAAACTGGTAGACATACTACACTCATGTAAACGGTTTAAAAACAATTGCAGATGCCTCTCGAAAACCGAGATACTGTTGGACGAACAATAGATGGCAAAACTAGACAACGAAGACAGACGCATGCACCTGTTCTCGAACCCTGACGAAATACCATTTATGGCTATAACAAAGTGGGTGACGCTCAGGATTGAGTCCTGTGGGATACCGTTTTTCAAAGGATAACTAGATGATAAATGTGTACCGAGACTAACACAGAAATACCGTTGAGATAGGAAGCTATCCAAGAACAGAGGTAGACAGTCTCGGAATCTTTACGAGTGCAATGTGCGTAGTATTCTGTACCTACAGGTTTTTTCCAGGTCAAAAAACATGGCCACAAGGTGTTTTCGCAACGCAAACGGTGATGACATGGTGGAGGGCAACGCAACAAGGTGGTCCAGCGTTGACCGCTGCTTTCCGAAACCACATTGGATATTGGTCAGAAGGTTTAGCGATTCCATAGACCAAACAAGGTAAAGATTGATCATTCTCTCTAACAATTTGCAACGCAGCTTGTCAGAGAAATCGGTCAAAAGTGCGACGGATTATACCGATTTTTCCCTCCTTCGGAAGTGGAATAATTATGGCTTCACGTCATTGAGCAGGGACGGTATGCTCATTCCAAATACAGTTAAATAAATTCAGAAGGAATTTTATGCCTTTCTCTGGAAGATGTTTTAGCATCGCGTTATGTATTCGATCAGGATCAGGAGCTATATCTTTCGAAGAACCGAGGGCAGAGGTCAGTTCCGTCATAGAGAAAGGAATGTTATATTCCTCGTTTCTGCAACTGGAGAAATCCAAGCAACACTTTTCCGCGCGAGCTTTCTGTTGTAGAAACCTTGGAGAAAAATCGGAGGTGTTAGAGACTCTTTCGTAGTATGATGCAAGTTCCTCAGCGATGACTTCGGGTGAAGTTTCGAGCTGTCCATTTACATTCAGTCCAGGGATGGAAAAAGAGGACCATGTACCTTGAATCTTGCGAACTTTCTGCCATACGATGGTGGAGTATAGCTTGTAAGAGATGAAATGTAAGCCTTCCAGGAGGACGATTTACTTTCTCGAAGAGATCGATTTGCTCTGGCTCTGCACCTTTTAATCTCAATGAGATTTTCGAAAGTGGGAAACTTGTTAAGCCGCGCTAAAGCTTTCTTTCTGGTGCTGACCGCCTTTGCACAATCAGAATTCCACCATGGAACTGGGACTTCGATTACATGATTTAGGGATGGCGGCTTCGAGAACCGTGTTAGTGATATGGAATGTCATAGCATCCACATCGGCGCAAGATTTATCGCAAAGATTCATGTTGGTTTAAACTTATCCCAGTCTGATTTTTTTAATATCTACTAAGACGGGCGAGAAACAGACATTCATATGTGTAAGAATCGGGTAGTGGTTACTTCCTATATAGATCGTCAAGAACTGCCCAGTCCAAGACTTGCGAAAGTGAGGAACTGAAGATGGCTAAACCGAGCACCGAGAAAGATCGGTAGGCCGTACAAAAGTGTGAGGAGTGGCCTATGTTAAAGAGTGCTATATCACGGCTATCTAACAGTTTTTCAATTATATCACCCTTCCTTCTTCGTGAATATCTGCCCAAGGGGGATATAAATATTTCATACTGTATATGTAAGGGATGGTAAGCTCACCCTCATACAAACGGTCTGAAAGACGCTGGTTATATCATAGAGACTTCTTTGGCATAGACTGAAGCGTCTCCGAACACTGAGACGCCACCGTGTTTGCGTAGGCCGTCTTCTAAGTCAGGTCTATAGACAGGTATAGACACAGTAGAGAACCTGGTAGAGAAAAAAGAGTGTTTTGGTAAGAGATGTGTCTCCTGAAGACGAACTATTTGAGGGGAACGACAGTAGGAGCTTGAGGTAATCTGAACGGACATGAATGTCATTTAGATTCCAGGAAACAGGTCTGAGTTCCAGAGTTACACATCGCTGGTTTCTGTATTGCTTCGAAATCCACCTGACAGTCAAAGGAACATGTAGGTGGTTTCTTTGCGCTGACCGTAGTTGCAAAGGATTCCGTTATTGCGACTGGATTCTTAATCATATACCGACGCCTGGCCTCGGGAAAAGATACCGTATCCGTAACGCGGATCTTCTGGATGTCCTTCTCCATCACATATTTAGGGCATGTGTTTGAATTGAAAGGATTGTTTTCCTTTCAATTCACACAACACGGAGGCACAGAGCAAGGTGACGACTCGTAAGACGACTTACAGCAAATAACACATACTTCACAAGATGACTTGCAGCGGTCCAATGTGTGACAGCGCAGAGGGTTCGGCACATACTGACGAACTCGCAAGGTGATCAAACTAGAAGAAATAATCTCTGGAAGAGAGGGACGATCGAAGGTGAGGATTAGTGTGGAAGTGGGGACTAACTTTCCCTGTACCTTTGTCTTGATCCTATGAATATTTACGACACCTTAGGGCTCAAAGAAGATCTTGTGATCTTCATCAGACTGATGCGCAAAATCATCGTAGTTAACCACTCCTTTGCACAAGTTCAAGCTGGGGTGGGTAGAAGTCTTTATTTTAAGGCCTAAAATTTCTTTTAAAACCGAAACGGTCTCTATCTGTTTGTCTGTACGGGCTTCCAACAGAATATCTCCATTACATTGGCGCACGACTGACTCTAACTTGCCAATTACTTCATCAATTGACTTAGCAAGGCGACAGGCACTTACAAGTCTTCTTGTAAACACTGCACTACAATGAAGCGAGGCTTTGTGGGCCTGTCGCTATCCTTACAGAAAAAAACTGTTGAGATCAACAGTTTCTCCAACACGTCGCCTCTTCCTAGAGGAAGAGGGAAAAAGGAGGTATTGGTTGGGGCAGTAGTTTCCATGTGTATGGATTTTAAATTTCATCCCCGTGTTCCCCACCCACCACGGAGTCCAACAAGGGGACACCCCACTTGGGTGCCAGGGTTGACACGGGGATATAGCGGGGACACGCAGGGTTCTTTATGCAGGGTAGCTCCAACGCCGGCGACCAGCGCGAAGGAACCCCTGGGTGCCCCCTCTCACCCGTTAGTCCAGTCGAAGACATAGTCCGAGCCGATTGGTCGGGGGTGGGTTAGCCCGCGATCGCCCGTCTAGAAGAGGCCGAGGCAAAAGCGAGCGTATTGTGGCGCATCTAGGAGTGCACGTAGAAGTTCCTGAACTCGCCAGGACTCCCATTCCCTCCGAGGCGGTTCGCCATGCACGGCAATCACATGGGTGAGCGTTCAACACACAGAGAAGGCCAGTAAAGCAATAAAAGATAAAAGCAATAAAAGTAAAAAAGAACTAGGAATATAGGACAAAGGAAAATGAAAGAAAAGAAATACTTGAGAGCCTTCTTTGTATCCCACCGTCAGGACGTGAACCGACTCGCTTCGACGATTGTTTCGAAATGATCGTGCAGGTAGCGGATTCAAAGCACCTGAGACGATCAGCCCACTCTTGCGTACAGGTGTGCCATGGCGCTTGCGCAGTTCAGCAAAATTGACATTCCCGCCTTGAAGATATCATATATTCTTCAGTAAGCTGTTTGCCGTCGCTGGAACAACAGTGAATCATATCACAGCTGCTACTCCCTCACAAATGGGTAGTTTAAACTTACGCCACCAGGGCGCGCCAGTGACCGGTCAAGGTTATTCGTTCTCGAAGGAAATACAGTCGAACAGTCCTTCGCGAACAGTCGAAGGACGATGGCATTCGAAGTCGAAGGACGAAGGAGAAGACTGAAAAATACGTATTGTATCTTATAAAATTTGTTTTATGCTCATTTTTTCATATTGAAACATTTATTTACAATTCACATTATAAATAGTGTGAATTATTTCTTAATTTCAACTTATTATTGGCATAGCGATAAAAAACTTCACGACAATGAAATCTTATTTTTTATAAGCTCCAATTAGATTAATTCTGCTTCAACAATAGGTGTGTATTTTTATTTTGAAGTGATATTCTTGATATTCATTCTTGTTGAAAAAACCTGCTCCAGGAGGGCTGCTGCGGAAGCTGTGTGGACCTTTGCTGTCTTCTTGCAGAGTTTTTGTGTTTTGTGTTAAACAACGGTCATACCGTGTAGTTGCGGTGGTGAATATATAGGGGAAACCGGACGAACTGTGGAAGTGAGACTGACGGAACAAATTAGATATTTTAAGTATGGTTGGACAACCAAACCCAGTCGTGGGCCCCCATGCGATAGAAGCAGGACATGACTTTAATTTTGACGGTACCCGTACTAAAGAGGACTTGGTGACCCAGACGGATCAAGGAAGCCATAGAGATTGACAGAGCACGTCACAAAATGTATGTTGATAATGATTTGAACCTGAGCAGTGCTCCACCTTGCCCGGGTACCAAGCGCAGAGTGACCCCAGACCCGCTCCACCCCGCGCTGGCTGACCACAGCATTTAGCCAATCAGGATAAAGCCCCCCCAATGGAACTTATATAACCGGATCCCTTAAGGTGGAATTAAAAATATAATACAGTATTAAAGTTTATAGTAAAATTCAAAACTATTTTCTTACCGTAAATTAAATTTATTGGTCCGTTTATTTTTTTAAAGAAAAGGCCGTGTTCCAACTTTAAACTAAAGCTAGAATACTTGCCCAAAATTATACAATTTTGGGTTAAATTTCTTCGGAATGGCTTTTTATATTGCACTGCTGCATTAAAAATTTTGTTGCTCAATGATTTCAATGACTAATTCCGTTCATTGACTAATTCAAGTTCCACATTGAATTTTTGGGTTATTGATACAATATAATTAGGACAACAAAATATGTTTTGAAATCTGATCACCCAGAACAGTAATAACTAGAGTTTTTACGTACAATGGAAGTCAATAACACAATTATGTGGGTAAGCATGAAGAGTTGGGTCTACTGTTCAATATGTCATCGAACCTGCCCCCTTTAAATCGTATGCTCTGTAAATATTTAGTATCGGTATAATGATTAAAAATTGTTTTTATTAACACTGTTTCAGAATTAATGATGGTACAAATTTTGATTTTAATTTTTTTCTAATCAGATTCCAGCACTTTATAATTTGATAGCCAACGTTTATTTTGAGAAATTCTTTTATTATGTTTGAATAATTATTGTTCGAACAATTCAAAAATGTAAGAAAACTAATCGGACTTATTTTTAGCATTGGAATTTAAAAAAAAATTACTTTACCTTATAATTGTATAATTTTAGGCGATAAATTTATATTTGTGGCAAGAAAATAGCAATAAAATAGCTTTAAATATGAGTAATAAATTTATTGTAAAAAAGCAGTACAAACTGTGTATGATCACGTGGAGGACAATAAACTAATTTACTATCCGGAAGCAAGCAAGGGACCATCCCATCAATTCCGATCAAGGGTCCTAATGCAGAGGCGGATTGAAAAATTTCAGCAAAAATTTCTAGATAAGATAAACAGTTAGTTACGTGTTATAATACTAATAGAATGTCAATATGTTTGTAATTTAACATAAAATTTTATTTTACTTGTACGAATTATTATCGAACTATAGATTATTCTGAGAACTATAGATTATTCTGAGTGTTTAAAAATCATAAGTATTGAAATAAAACTAAACTCACGATTTCTTGTTTCGATAAATGCGCCCCTAGACAAAAGCCTAGAGAACCTGTATACGAAATCCTCCTCTACCCGAAGGAAAACCGGAGAAAAACCCGGGCCAGGATGGGGCTACAGAATTAATGTACACAACCGTGCCAAAGTTCAGTACACATACAACTAAATTAATATGAGCCAAAAGACAACACAATCATGCAAGAAAATAGTTTTTGAAATTGAAATAAGTTATTGTAAAAGTACAACACCAATGGCGTTATAAAGTACAAGACGGATTTAACTTTTATTAAAACCAATAAATTCTTTCACATTGTAGAAGTACTGATGCAGGAGATAGCTTTTAATCGCGGTTTTGAAGAGACTCAATTTCATAATATCTTTTATATGATTTATAAATATTATATTATTTTCAAATATTAATGTTGTATTCTATTTTTGTATTCCATCTTAAGGGACCTTATATAATCAACACGTTACTCGTTCGACCTTGCAGAGTACGACAGCAACTTAGGTCTGTACGATTCTGACATTGCTCTGAAGATGGTAACAGCAAGACGATCGAAAAGTTAGTTGTTCTGCCTGCGGTTTGTCCCGGACAAACAAGTTTAAACGAAGTACTAATTGTAGAAACTGTGACAATGTGCTGTACGTTTTGATATCTTATCTTGATAATACATTATTAAGAAAATTCTTAAGTTTTTATTATAAGAAGTGGAATAAACATTTTGTGGGATGTACAATAATTTAAAATGCTTAATGGTTTTCGCAGTGTTTGCCTGCAGCTGTCGTGCGAAATGTTGTGGAAAATTACAACAGACGCAGAAATACCCAAGAGATGTTATCACGAAGATGTACAATAATTTGATTTTATAATACGACCTAAATATGTGATTATTTACTGCAACTCTTGTTAGACACTTAATAAGCAATAAATGGGCATTGAGATGACAACTGATTATAATAAATTATATAACTGATTATTATAAATAAACTGGCGATGGCTCAAATGTTAAATTTTTCCGGCATTATGGGTTTCGCAAGTAGTACTCACTAATGTTATAAATCGTTCATTGTTAATCTAAATGAAGTTGGAATGAGATGTCCAGAAATAGGCTTCTTTTCCCAATGCATTCAAATTCAATTCTCAAGTTTGGTTTCTATGCATCAATTTGTTCATGAGTTATAGTGGGAAGAAATTCTTAATTCACCCTGACATTACGACATTAGACATTATCGCCAAAATTTGAAAATAAACTCTCCTGGAGGCAATTCGTAAAGATCCGAAATTATTTCGATTTGTTTTTTTCGACTGATTACAATACGTACCTTGTACTTTCTGTATAATTGGAAAGTAATAACCTTTTTCCGTGTAAAATTTTTTCGCTCATCTCGAAAAATGGAACGACATACTGAAATGCTGCTTACAAATCTGAACGCAGAACTCTTTGTATAATACAAATTTTGTATTTTAAGAAAATGGGGCACAGAGTGTAAATGAACTCGGAATGAGGTGTCCAGAAGTAGGCTTCAATTCCCTTTCAAAGTCAATTCTCAAGTTTGGTTTCGACGCATCAATTTGCTCGTGAGTTATCGGCGGAACAAAATTTTTAACACAAACACATATGACATAATCACCAGAATTTGAAAATATCCTCTCCCGGAGGCAATTCGTAAAGGTCTGAAGAGATCTCGAAAATTACAATACTCATACTTTCCTTATAAATTCTGCATTAGTGGGAAGTAAAGACCATCACTATACATAAGCGGCAATTTTCTAAGTGACTGACTCATTGAACAATGCAGAACCTAAACTATTGAACAAACCAGAAATTTCGACAGTAGGTACCTTTTGGGACAAAACCACCCACTAAGAAAGTATATTCCGAATTCTAATTTCAAACAGGTGAAATGGGATAAAATGTGCATTATCGATGTTCACAATTTGCACTATATCTCAAGAACTAATTGCAATATTGTCCCAATTTTTGTAAGCAAAAAATTTGCTTTTAAATATATAGAAACATATATTAGGGTTTTTCGATATGTCATTTTTTTACAAGTAAAAAGAAGCAGAAATTATTTCATGTTTTTATCGTTTGCGCTAACAGTATGATATAACTTTTGCTTTATCCCATGATCTAATACGGTTATCAACTCTATTTTTTTGGTCAATTAAATATCTAAAACCAAATTTCTGGAATTTTTTTATTTTGAATGGGCGAAAAGCGTTGGATATGTTTGGTGTTTTGTCTTCAGTGACTAACACATTGACAATTTTCTGTCTACGATGATTGAAGATACAGAGTACAATTTTCAACGGAATATTGCATTTGTATTGATTTTTCGAAATTTAGGTGTTCAAGGGGTTATGTAGGGAGAAAAGGGGTTTTTCGTTGTTCTGGCTATTTTAAATATATTTCATGACTAATTAGGTTATCATTATCCTTTTTTTGCATGTAAACATTGTATCTAGAAACGGGTTTTTTGGTTTTACGATTTTTGAATTTTTACGGGTACAATAGAGTAGACATGTTTTCAGAACTTTGTCGTTAGTGATAATGACATTGTGTATTACATACGCTATTTTGCACGAGCCAATTGAAATCCCATGTCTGTTCTTGTATATAACGTTTGCTGAATCAAAAATTTCAGAACTGTCTTCTGGAATTTTCGATATTTCATCTTTAAAAGAATGATAAAGATTGACATTGTTTGGTAGTTTTCCTAAATGTCTTACACATTTATCAAAACAGAGAGAATAATATTACATTTAGGAACTTGAAATTCAGTCTGTACGTTTCTTATGTGTTGTAAAAACTCACGAAGAAAGCATTTTGAAATTCCAATTTCAAGGGAATGAAGTGTGAAATATGTTTTCTCTTATTATTACTAAATATTAAGAAACATTTAAGATCCTATAAGATTTTCATTCTTGAATGTTAACGTGTAATTTATATTAGAACTAAATTAACACGAAGGTTAAACCACATCAGAACAATAAAAATTTCCGTAAGAAAACCGAGCAGTGTCGTCTAGTATACGTGTATGAAACATTATTCGTATAATAATGATAAATTTTATTCATATAATAGAAAAAAGGAATTAAAATAACACCAATTTTCTCCAACTTAGATGAGGAATCGATTTAAAATTGAAAGCAGTCCTGTCTCCTCAATTTTTAGCTTCAGCAACTGTTCCACTTCTTTGCGGCTACTGCTTCGCGTCGTTGCCTCCATTCCACATATTTTACTTCCCCTACATCACACTCTATGCACTGTTTTGAGAGGCATGGAGGAAATTTATCCCTCTCACAGGCTTTCTAAATTATTCCAAGATAGCTTGCTTGTATTTCCTTAAGGCGGCTCCACACATTCGCTATTCGGCGGACTCCGAGCAACCGAACAGCGAATCCCGATCATCAGCGACTTGTTCGGTGTATTTCCCGAGTATTCGCCTATTTGCGAGCACACTGATCCAGACATGAGCAATTTGTCGAGCACGGGCTCGCTCTGGGAACGACGAATATTCGTGTTAATGATTAGACGTTATGAAGAATGAATCTAAATTAATCACACATTCTGTGGCGTATGTAGTTGTGTCTTGTGAAACGTTAAGTAAATGGGTCTTATCTACTCTTAATTCAATCAATGAAATTAATTTTTATTCCAGATCGATTTAGCTATGGTAATCGGTAATCTCGAATTTCAGATCCATATAATCATTGTAGTTTTTATCCACTCAAAAAGAATCAATATTATATAACTATCTTCATTTGTTTCTCCACAATATCCCACTCTATTTATTTATTCAAACATCTTTCATTACATTTAAGAGTTATATTTTTATTATTTATTATCACAGTATTTTTTATTTTCACATTTTTTATTTCTTGAACATTTCGTGTACAGGAAATATATGCTAATACTACTACAAAAATAGATAATGCTAATAACGTCAATTACACGTTCAATGCTGTGAAACTTTAGGACGCTTAATAAAAGTAAAATAACGTGAATAAAAATGTTTGCGGTTTAAATCTCTCATCAAATAAATTTATAGGCAGAAATCAGTTGCAAACTGCGTATGAACAAGTTGGAGATAATAAATGAAGTTTCTCACTACTTTATTACTTCAAATTTCTCTTTTTTATCACTTCTAAAAAGACTTATTACTTTGTACGATAAAGAGAAAAATAACGAATAATTAGTTTTTTCAGTGATTACTTACTCGAAATAACTTGAAAGCGTATTACTCGTATACTCGCAATCCTTGGCATTCGTAAAAGCACGAATATCGAATAGTACCACGAACAGGTCATTCGTGAATATTCACCTATGCTCAGCTTTCTTTGATGTGTCTCAAAAGACCGACATGCTGCGGGAAAAGGCGAGTACCGGTGTTCGTGATGCGACGAATAGCGAGCAACCCATCCACACTAGTCGCTAATCGGTGAGCAGTTCCTTGGAGTTCGCCGAATAGCGAATGTGTGGAGCCGCCTTTACGTCAAACCATCTAACAATTAACAATTAATTATTTATTTCATCACACCATACACGTACATTTATAACGATATGTCATAATTTCTCTCCTTTACTTTCTTCTCTTCCGTATTTTTAACGATGTCATTACCATCTAGATTTTGTCTCATGATAACAATCATGGCAATTACCGTGCCTGACAAAGTGCAGTGTTGCTTTAAAAATGCTCCCTTATCACCCACATTTCCACATTTTTGAGAAATTATGACTTCACCCATAATGATGTTGGAGTTACTTTTATATTACTTCCAGATCTGCGCACTATGATCTACACAATGATCTGCGCACGAAAATCGGGAGTGCCCACAACTTGACGCAAACTGCGTCACTGAAATTTTCTTCTTTTTTGTTTGTTTGGGAGGTGGGTCCGAAAAATTGAGGTTTTTTGGGAGTTTAGAATATTTAATAGTTAAATAATAAAAATACTTTTAAAAGCGGTATATATTAAAATAAAAATCATAACAATGTCGTTTTAATTTTAAAATTTTACTGATATTTTATCAAGATAAGTAATGTCAATACATTTTCGAAACTGATGAATAAATCATACAATGTCGAGCAGACCTCTTCGAGACCGCTGAATGAGCTGGTGTGTGCGTATAATAAGGTGTGTGTGTGTATAATAAGGTGTTTGTGTGGGTGGGGTCACCCCATGTCTATCAAACGACCGAAAGATTCATCACATTCGCGTGAACCACATTCTTTGCACTGAATATCCATTGTTTTTCCTCCAGTGTTTTTGTTTACACTCCAGGTCGGAGTTCCATTTTCTATCTCGTCTTTTTTCTCATGTGTTGACGTCCAGGAGTCTATGTATTTTGACACAGTGGTTTATCCGATTTGTGTTGGATTAATCAATATTTACTGTGTTAACTATAGTTACTGCGTAATTGGTTTTTTGGAGGGGGCGGATTCACAAATTGTGGGGTGCACTGTGGGGTGATATTTTAACAAATAAATTTTTAAATAACAAAGAAAGAACAAATTTTATCTTTAATGTCCATTTCCCGCATTTTATGGTTACATTTCTATTATATTATAAGCAGTTATTCAATAGTCCTAATTTTTCTGTCTTCTTTTCGCTTCTCATTATTCCAACTACGCGATTGGTCAGTCACGGACACATTGTATGTAGTACGCATATATCCCTAGAGCTGCCATATGGTGACGTACGTTTCTCGAGGGTAAGAATAGGATGCATTACTTATAATTCCATCTATTATTATCTACTGAAAATATAAAATATATATTTATTACCTACTTGAGAGTTGAGCTAACCTCAACATGAAGTTTATGATTACTCCACTTATGTTTATATTAATAGTGAAAGGTTACTATTTAATATGAAGAGATTTGTACCAACCTGTACTTCGTAAGATTTATTTTTCATGCTAGCTTCAACAGTCCCTTTCCTTACTCCACATTGTGCTAAATAATTCATAGATTTCACACGGTCGGATTCCATGGTAATCACTCCCTTCTCTAATAATTGTTTTTCGTCCCCCAAAAAGTCTGCTAAGACATGAAATTTAATAACACTATTTCTTAGCATTACGCAATAAATTACCGTTCTTATTGTTTATTACGATCAGTGTGCCGTGTGAACGTTTAACATGCCTTGCTAACAATACAATGACGGAATGTGTTTGGAAACATGCTTGCCACACCAATTGCATCTACTAAATCCGTCTATAGTGTGGGCATGGAAAGTTACGTGAGGCGATATTCGCGCAAATACTGACCTCAGGTCAGTAACATAGGGAGGTTCAGAAGCGCGACTTCGGAATGTGAGCTGATCGTAATAGGCTTCTGTTTGAGGTGTGAGGGTGAGCGATCCAATATGTTTTTGGTGGATACTAACCACCCAGCAAGCGCTTCGAATAAATAATAGGGCGCTCGGCCAACTCTATGGGGCATTTATGATGGACGAGGTAAAAAAATTTCATCTTCCTTCCCTATTTAATATAGCTGCGCTTAAAATTGAGGACAAAAATCATGGTAGGTATTATACAATGACTTCTCTTCTAGTGTAAATATATTGATATATTTGCAAGATATGGTTTAAAATATTTCTGTTAACATAATGCGACTCCACACATACGTCATTTGGTGAATCCCGAGCAACCGCACGGCGAATTTCAGGCTCAGGATATTCGCCAATTGGCGAGCGCACTGATCCAGAAATAAGTAATTTGCAGAGCACCTAGTCGCTCTGGGAACGACGAATATTCGTGTTAGTGGTTAGAGGTTATGGAGAGTAAATCTGACATTTATGTATTATGTTGTTAAGTGGAGTAAATGGGTTATATGTAATCTTAATTCAATCAATATTGTATAACTATCTTAATTTGTGTCACCACAACAACTATTTATTAATTTATTTAAATATCATTCATTACATTTAAATGTTATATTTATTATTATTGTTATCTTCCATAGTTTGAAGCTGGACCTTTTCCACTTGACGAACGATCATTGTCAAGTTCAAACAAGCTCTTCTCCTAGAAATTTTCGAACAATGAAGTATGTGTCAAATGATCACGGATTCCTGCATATTAGTCAGTGTCTTATCTACTCCTAGTATTTCAAAATGTCGTTTTGTGGCTTTCGGTATAATTCCTTTGCCCAAAATCACTTTAGGTCGAATAATAACTTTCGCCACTTTCCAGAGTTTCTTGAGCTTGTCAGTCAAGTCCTTGTATTTGCTAAGTTTTAAACTAAGTTATATCAATATTGTGAGTCAGTAGATGGCAACATCATGAATTACCTTCTTATTTCGGTATAGTAGCAAAATGTCAGGGCGGTTTCCTGGTACGGTGTAACGTAGTACTAGTGCCCTTTGTTTTGTTTGTGAGGCTGATCTGTTTTTAAATGAGAAAGTGACGCTTCGGTCGCCGGAGCTGTAGTAGAACTATTTTTAGAAGTGGAAGGTTCGCATTGTTCGATCATTAGTAGATCACGTGACTGTTAATCTGCATATAAGAGGAGGCTTCATGCTGCGTCGAACAGAAGTCGAGGGGAGTAGCTCATAGTATGTTACAGTGATATTGAAATTACCCCGTAACAACTTGGAGGAGTAACTTGTTACAAAATAGTTTGTGCATTTTATGTGTTTTGTTGTAAACCTATTTTGTGTTTGAGATTACATTTAATATACTGATAAATTCCTCAGTAGTTATGTTTCTTGTAATAGTTTGTTACGTCTGATGACGACTTATACTAAAAGTCGAAACATTATGTACTTAATAGCACACAATTCGAGGGCAGTAGCTCTTGGCGTATGCCACAGTGGTGTTGAAATTACTCCAACAACGACTTGGAGGAACAAGTCGTGACATACGGTTATGTCAGTTCTAATTTGTCCCAGTAAAGTTTCCTATTGTTATTTTCAATGACGGGAGGTGGTTCATATTTGTAGTAGGGGAGTGTCTGCTATTTTTCCTGAAAGGTGTTGAAGAACTTTTTCTACATTGTTGTGTCTTTTGATGTAATCTGTGTTTGCAAGAAGCCGATTTTAACCTGTGATGTGCTCAATAGTTTCTGATACTTCTTTGCATTTTCGGCACTTTTCATTTTGGATGAATTTTCTATAATTCCTTGTTGAGAATACCCCATCCTGGATAGCCATTATTAATCCGGTTGTTTATCCCAATAGATTTCCTTTCTTAAGCTACTAATGTGTTGCCTCTTGGTCAACGTTGATATTTTCCAGGTAGTTGACATAAGTTCCGATAAGTCTTTGATTTCCAGGCTATTTTTGAATCATCTAAAGATTATTATTATTATAGTATTTTTTATTTTCACTAGCATCGCCCTCGCGCGGACCGTAGGAAATATATACTAATACTACTAAAAAATAGACAATGCTAATATATTAATACACGTTGACCCCTGAATGTTTAAGAGGCTTAATAAAAAAGTAAAATAAAGTAATTAAAAATGCTTCTGGTTTATATCACTATACATTTAAACGAGCTATTTTTGTGTATATGTACATATACATATATGAGAAAGTAGATACTGCCCTTGATCTTCTAATTCAAAGGGCTAGCCCAAAGTGCTAAGTGGGCTAGTGCTAACGGGTTCGAAGGGTTTAAAGGGCTCTGAAAAAGTCCCATCTTAAAAATCTTCCTGGAGGCGAGTTTGAACGCGCTACCATACTGTTTAAGCTCCCCTGCGCTAGCACGTGTCTTAGCCGTCTGGACTACTCGTCTAGCTAATAGCGGTGGAGGTCATGAAGCGATGCTAAGTTTGTCTACCATGAGCGCTAGTGAGAGAGGAAAGGGTGTTTGGATGTCGGCTCTTAGAGCGCTCGTTTGGGATGGAAAGAAGGTGAACAGAAATAAAAAAATATGAAAAATATTCAAGTGAAGAAGAAACAAACATGAATTTGTTCAATAATTACATGTTTACAATTTTTTTTAATTTCTCGTAAGAGCTATAACATGTCTTGCAGCGGAGAAACCACAATGAAAGAGTTCTGATAATGCACGATGTTATTTCTAAGATGCTTGATTTTTGCGTCGTGCAACATTGAGCTTCATTCACTTCGTTTCTTCTTTTTCATAGATTCTCTTTTTACAGGAAGTTTCTTCGCAGGCTCCTTCACATCTTCCTGTTTAGTTACTTATCGGAATTTTCAGGCGGAGCACACCGTTCAGAAAGGCTCTCGTTCCTCCTTATAATGGACCGTACAAAGTACTGTCCAGAACAGAGGACGACAAGACCATCAACATCCTTGTCAACAACAAAAACATACGAGTGAGTCTAGATCGGGTCAAACCAGCTTTCCTTACAGCTGACCCAACAGACACCAAAAACATACAAACTCTCGCAAATACTCTGCAAACAGAAGAAACTCCCACAAGACTTCCACCAGGAACCCATACACGCTCGGGAAGAAGAGTCAAGTTCAATGAGAAGCCTGACTTTTATTATTAATGAACCCAACAACGCAGCAACACCCAACAAGCATACTACTAAGGAAGCAACAACCACAACATCGTCAAAATCGACCATCAATATTTACCAATACTATCAATTTTAACTAATTGTTTCTTTTCTTTTTCTGCAAAAGGTGACCAGACCATAAGCTACTAGATCAGCCAGCAACGATAAGTAAATACAGGTCACACAGGTTAATGGTAATCTGTATCTTGTATATTTTCAAATATACCGTAACGCAAGCGTAATTTCCAAAAACCCATTTTTAAATATTCAAAATGGAACATTTTTCGTATCACAAGGCAGATATTAATGTATTAACGGAGGAATGAACTAATCCAAGTAATGAGACATCATACAGTTGATTAATATAAAATCATACTCGATGACTATCATGGTGGAATGGTGAAATTTTCAGTTATTACAAACGTAAAAACCTCATGCTATGAAACATATATCCAATATCGGAAATGGAAGATTTTTTCATACCACAAGGCGAATGTGAAAACTGTATTAATAAAAAAATTAACTACTCCATGAAACGATGAATCATGCAGCTCATTTCTGAATGACTATCATACTGGAGTAGTGCAATTTTAAGTTTCTGCAAGACACAAAAACCTCTTGATATGGACAGTGAATCCGTCTCCTTGAACCTCTCCAACAACCTTGTGTGGCAAACGTTTCCCAAACTGTATATTAACATACATTTCCTTCACCAAAACAAATTGCCACTATGATGACGAGATGAATCCAGAGAAATCCCACATCCTGAAAGGCGCTATCATCTCCTCTTCTGATCTCCACGCCTCCTCGCTCCTATCAACTGGACGGAAACATTCTGCAAGGAACCACCTACTACCCAGATCCTGTTCATCTCATCATCCCTGGAGAACCTGAGAACACTTCCTATCAATAGGAGTTCCTGTCAACATTCCTGTCAACATTCCTGCCAACATTACGGTAACAAGACAAGAATGTCAAGAGGATCACTTCCATAGAGAAAATCAATAAAATACAACGCTTGGGCACTTTTGCCTTGAATATTCAAAAGATCCAGGTCACGGATCAACGGGTTTTAAAGGGTTTTTTCCCCAAGCGGGGGGAGAAATATGTAGACGTACCTTCTACATATACGACGATGAAACCCCCATGCATTAAAACATTTAAATGCATGTTGTAACGGCAAGACATCACACGCCATGATGTTTACGCCGTTGTCAAGACAAACGACCCAGACGCTCTAAGACCAACATAACAGATGCCGTCCACACAAGAGTCTCTACATACAAAGTCGTTTGTAAACATTGGGAGATTCCATGAGCCCAAAGAACGCATATTGATAGAGCACGCGACGTTTATGTTTGTTAAGAGAATTATAGAAAAACTAGATAGATGAACATCCTACCAATGTTACGTCATCAGCGCGTTGAAATGTTTATAAAGAGGAACGTCGAACCGAGGTTTGATTCTAACAGCGGCGGCTAGATTTTCAGTACGACGGAATATTTTGATGAGGAAACATCGTGACTGAGTTTAACCTCAATCAAAAGTCCAGCTCTGCGCAATCAACCGACTTACGAGGAAGCCATCGTTTTTCGCGAGACGCAACGCTACGCCACCACACGGACGATAGTAGAAGCTTTTGTTGTATCGAACCACCACTACTGCGCCACCTCTCGGCAGACGACGGAAGCTCTTGCGGTATTGAAGTGCCACTACGCGCCCAATTGTGAAAACTCCTGTTAACCACGAAATGCTGCGCAATCTCACGACAGACAGAAGTTTTTGCGTAACACCACGTCGACCAAGAAACGCTGCGTCACCTCTCGGCAGGCGACGGAAGCTCTTGAGTGATACTACGACTTCTACCAACCACAGAAAGTTTTGGAGTCGTCAGTCATAAACATTGAGTACCTCGCACTATAGGAAACTGTTGACGTTATTTCATGCACCTGTTACTGTTGTCCTGATGCTTTAATATTAGTTTCAATTGTTGGTTATATTTCAACTGAAAAATAAACTTTGTCCTGTTTCCTACCATAACCTGACTATTTTATTTGGGAGGAGAAATCTCGTTGCGAAACAAGTCTCAATATTGAAACTTGTGAAGCAATAACTCTCCGCACACATTTATCCTCTTTCTAACATTTTTACTATAAATGAATAGCTGCTAAATAACAGAAATGCGAATAAAACGGCTAAGTTTACTGCTTAAGGAGGTTCTAACGGTAGAAGAATTAAGTGACAATTCTGTGAAAATCGGCACAATAATTCTTTTTCATCTTCTGAATATTATGAATTTTTTGAGTGATTCATGGATTTTGAAGCTAATTATCGCAAAACCAATTCTTCAGTTTTTCGATTCAGTTAACATGACTTCTTATGAAGATATGATGACCTTCCGAATATTTTTGATGGTAGCGAAACAATTAACAGCGAGGACTGAGAGAAATTAACTTTAGTTATAAAAATGTTTGAATTAACAATAACTGTCGAAAACATGAACTGAGGGTTATTAAATGAAATATTGATAAATTTATGTCGAAAAATTTCCAAAATTGTTACAAAATTTCATGGTGTCAAACGTCAGCTCTTAAATGTAATTACATCCGCTCTTGTCCGATGTGGCATTGAACAAAAAAGGAGCATAGGAAACGCAACGTTACGACTTCGAAACGATGAGACATACATCCATTATAACGTACAGAGAAGGATTGATATTAAGAATTTGATGTTTTCTTAAAATTGATTTATCTTTTTAAGTAAAAACGTTTCCTTAACTGCCCACGACATTTTTTTTAAGAATCCGAAAATTCATATTCGACAACAACAGCACACCGAACTGATTAAACCGGCGTTTTCGAGACATCTGCCTTACAAAATTCTCTTTAATTCAAGAATAATGATTTTTTAATAAGTACAATGAAAATGTTAAACACACGAGGAAAGTATAATCAGGCAGATCATGTTTACAAAAATAAATGAAAATATAAGTTTCTCGGAGGGGAATCGAACCCGAACCTCACACTTACATATTCGAGACACTGAGACAATAGAAGACAATCGTTTATTTTCTATTTACTCTAGTATGTGTTCTGCGGGGTAAATACAGCGTGTCCATAAAATTAGGAATTATCCTTAAATCCGGACACACACATACACACAAAAATGAAATATGGGCAACGCTAACTGGCATTAGAAGAATAGTTACGTACGGAATTACCATTCGTTATATTAATGGTAGAGTAAGTAAACCACGGACTGAATCGCTTTACGAAATATATTTTTTAAATTCATCTTGTCATATAGTCATACATCGGTACTACATTAAATTATTTTACGATTGATTGAAAATCATATGACCCAAATATTAAACTTTATTGTCAAAAACCAGTTGCAAACTGCGTATCACAAAGTAATAAATGAAGTTTCTCCATCACAACTTTATTACTTCCAATTTCTCTATTTTATCACTACTAAAAACATATTACTTTGTAGGATATGTTAGATTAGGGATCATTAGGCTTAATTTTTTTTACACGGACACTAATTAAACGAGAAACTTCATTTATTCCGCCAAAATGTGGGAGAGAGAAATTCGTGACAAGAACAACACAAACCGCTGCAAGAGCTTACTAGATACCATTTTACCAACCAAAGAACAAAATAAATTTTTTGTTACCGACAAAAATAGGTCTTCCGACATTCTCCCTTAATGTGATATTTACGAATTTTACAAATCTAGAACTCCATTTAACATTTAATTTATTTACAAATTTTTCAAATTTCACTCTACCTAAAGGTTTAGAGAAAATATCAGCCACCAAACTATCTGTAGTAATTTACAAAATGTTAATTACATTTGTATCAATCTGTTCTTTTAGGAAACTACTCTTCACATGAACATGTTTCGTGCGTTTCGAATATTCATTGTTCACAGTCTTTTTCTTGACACTTTGAATGTCGTTGTACAACAGGATAAATGATAATTGTTTAATAAATGATAAAGGACCATTGATAAATGTTTCACCCAAATCCAAGCAATTCCATAAGCAAATCCTTCAAGTAAATAGTTTCTTTTGTCCTCTCAACCAGGGCACTCAGTTCAGATCGGTTGAGCTAAGAGTTACATTTTTCTACTAGGAGCATTTCCAAGAGGTAGCAATACCAGCAAGTTTAAAGACAAATCCAATAAAGGATTGACGATCCACCGGAATATTCGCGTAATCACTATCGATATATCCAATAAGTTGTTGACTAGACTTCTTAAAAACAAGAACTTTATCTCTAGTTGTCTTTAAATACCTCAACAAACAATTGGCTGCAATACAGTGTTCCATAGAATGGTTGTTGTTGAACTGGCTCAAGTAAGTAGCTACAAAAGCAATGTCAGACCGAGAAGAAACAGTTGGCCACATTAAAGAATCTATCAACTGTTGATATGGTATATCTGAGCATTTCTCGCCAACAAAAGAAAACGTTTTGTTTTGTTCCATTGGCGTTTTCTGCATTTTAGAATCCTGCATACCAAACTTATTCAGAACTTGATCATTGTAATTTTCCTGAGAAATTTTCAGTTTGTCATTACTTCTTTCTATTTTCATCCCCAAGCAATGGGACAATGGACCTAAGTTACTCATGACAGAATTTTCTCAACGTTTGGCTCTAACAGTTTTCATCTGCTTATCATCGTAGTAAAAAACGAAAAAATCGTCAAAACAGCAACAATCATGATTGAATTTTTAGAACACTTAAAAAATATGCAAGGTTCAATCTTTGACTGACTTACGTCTAGTTTTTTAGTACGTTATCAACAGTCAAACTGAATAGAAGAGCTGATAAGGGGTCCTCTTGACTCACTCCCATATTTATTGGGAAGCTTTCAGACAGATCGTTATTTATCTTTATCCTGACTTTTGTATTTGAAAAGGCAAGTTTAACCATATGTATTAAATTTTCTTCGACATTGAGTATTCTTAAATTGTCTATTCCTGCCCTTCTCTGAAGTCTATCGAAAACCTGTTTAAAGTCTACAAATATATTATGGACATCAATGTCATATTCATAGCATTTTTCATATATTTGTTTCAGGATGTGTATATTGTCTACTGTCGACCTATTGGGCCTAAACCTCATTTGTGTTTCACTCATTTTATCTTCTATTTTATTCATAATCTTGTTATACAGACATACTGAGATCTTGTAAGTAATGTTCAGCAGCGTTATGCCTATGTAATTTTCACAGCATTTTGGGACACCCTTCTTATATATAGGGCATATAAAGCCCTGTTGCCAGTCTTCTGGTATTTGTTTTTTTACCCATATTTTACCAATCAACTTATAAATTCTTTCCTTCAATTCGGGTCCTCCTTTTTTGATCAGCTCTTCTACTATACCATCTGGTCCAGGAGCCTTATTAATTTTTAACTTTGCTATAATTAGGTCAACTTCTTATCTTGTAGGGGAAGGTTCATCCTCATTCTGTTTCCATATATATTGTCTCTATATTATGGAGTGATTCTTGCTGGTTGCAGTTCAGGAGGTCTGAGAAGAACATTACCCAGGTTTTAAGAACACTTACTCTAGATATTATCAGATTTCCTTCATCTTTATTCACCATAACTTCTTTCTTGGGTATGTTACTCAATGATTTTATATCTTTACAAAATTTTCTTGTTTCATTCATTCTCGTTGCATCAATTTCTTTAATTCTCCCTTCCAGCCACCTTCTCTTGTTTGTTCTTTTTAAATTTCTCTCTTTTCCTCTGTTCTGCATACTGCTCCTTCCTTGCTCTAGTTCCTGTTTGCAACCATTTCCTCCTGGTTTTGTTCTTCTCTTGCACTGCTCTACTACACTCTTCATCCCAACATTCGTTCCTTCTTCTATTACTTCCCGTGCCTATCACTTCTGTAGCTGCCTTCATTATACCATCTTTGATCTTGTTCCATTCTTTCTCTATATCTTCTTATTCCATGTTTTCATCCAGTTTCTGCCTTACTGATATTTTATATCTCTCTACTATATTTTGATCATACAGCTTTTCCTGATTTCGTCTTTTCTGCGTTAATGCTGGTCTATTGCATACTAATTTTTGTTTAACAATAACTTTTAAAAGATGATCTGTATCGCAATTTGGACCTCTTAATGTCCTTACATCCTGAATTTTTTAAATTTGTTTACCAAGATATGACCAATTTGATTGATCGTCGTCCCGTCTGGTGCTCTCCATGTTCCCAGGTGTAAATCTTTATGTTTAAAGTGTGTGCTTGCGATTACCAAATCGTTAGTAAGAGTTATACTGGCCATGTAATTCCCGTTTTCATTTGTAATGCAGGGTGTATCGTCCTGATATTACTTGGTAATACTGTTCTCTGCCTATTTGAGCATTAAAGTCCCCCACTACCATCATGTCATGCTTTGGTACTAAATTAATTACATCCTGTAATTTTTCGTAGAAAAGCACTTTCTTCTCTTCATCGCTTTCCTCAGTAGGGGCATGAACATTTATCAAACTTATGTTATGGTATTTTCCTTTAATTCTGATTTTACAGAGTCTATCACTGATTGGCTCAAAACTGATGTTTTTCTCCAGTTCTCGAGAAACCATAAACCCTGTTCCCAATTGACCAGTTTTTGTTCAGCGCAGCTATAATATAGAGTGTACCCGTCCTTTACAATTTTACCTGTACCTTGTCATTTTATTTCTTGCAATGCCACAACCCTGATATTTGTCTTCTTAATCTCTTCAGCTATTTCATACATATTTCCAATCTATAGCATTGTCATGAAGTTCCAAGATCCAATATTCAATAATTCAAATCGTGTCTTTTTAACATGCCGTTTTAGTCTTAATAGGAGAACCCTACTAGACTTTGTTTGAGCTTTTCGAACGGTACTTTTTTATAGGAATAGGGTTCCAGCCTAGACCCAACCCCCGGAACCCCAGAGGACAGGATTTGTTTAGGGTTAACTCCCCTAGGAAGGTTGGCTTCACCACGCCTATGGAGACCCGCCTCCCCCTTCGGTTTTCTGTCAGGGTTTTCCTTCCCTTAGCATATAGCTCCCGTTTTCAGGCGCCGGAGACTCGCCTTCCGCCTGTTCTCGTTAGCTACACTCTGAGTGTGCCATAGGTGATCCACATCCTACGAACATCATCTCCAAGGAGATAGTGCCGAGTCACGTAGCCACCCACAGATCAAAGCATCTCAGAATCTTGATTAGGATTCCAAGAGCTAAGAGTGCATTGCCCAGGGACTCCCACTAGGTGGTGAGAATCAGACGACTGACAGAGCCCTATTTGACGGGACAGCATGCGGGCACTTATTGGTGTACACTTATAGGCATCGTGTACCCTACCCACGACATATTAGTCTATTGGCCCGCGGCACAAAAACATCAGAAATTTTAAAGATCTTGTCGCCAACAACGTCGATCAGAAAACTGCCCGATCCACCACTGAGCAACGATTGTCCATTCGCGACGGAAACTGAAATTCCCTTTTCTCTCTCAGAAAAGTCCCTCAACAAACTTTTATTCCCGCGCAAATGTCGACTGGCAGCGCTATCCACGTACCATCTTTTATCACTACTTATCAGTGATCCAAAAGCGGTAAACAGCGCCTTTTTGAATCGCGATTTCCCAGATTTGTCTAGATTTTTCTTTATCTAGGAAGAATCTCCTGAAAAATCAGCTGCGTCCTTGTCCTTCTCAGGGCAATCCCGGAGGAAATGACCACCATCCTTACACCTCCAACAATTGGGGATAAAAGGTTTGTTATTTTTCGTTTTGGCACTCGTCAACAAAGCTTTCCCTTCTTTCTTGTCCCACTTGTCTTGCAACTGCATATTTTTGACAAAATCGGACGAAAGATTTTCATCAGCTTTAGCGCTACTTTCTATTGTTATCACCATATGGTCATATTTACTAGAAAGTCCTTTTAGAAGAAGTACAGCAACTAGTTCGTCATCCAATGGCTTACCCATGGGTGCCAGTTGTTGATCCAAGTCCATTATTTCGTAGATGTATTCTTCTATCTTCCCAACGTTCACAAGCTCCAGTGAAAACAGTTTTCAGAGTATGAACAGCCTACGATTCAGTCCCTTGTCCTCAAAGGCTTTCTCCAGAGATTCCCAAGCTTCTTTTGCAGTCGCAGCGTTGATGACAGGGAAAACACATTTCTCCACCATCAAGTTTATTCAGCAAAGTGCCTTTTCGTCACGTCGCACTTTCGTTCCTTCTTCAGTGGTGTCCTCCGCAGGATACCCCTTGACTGCACACCACAAATTGTCGTGCCGCAAACAATTCTTCATTTGGAATATCCAGTCCATGGGTTTTTCGAAGTTCGGAAGCCCTCATCCAGCTTAGCAAGTGAGTCAGCCATCTTAGCACCGTGAGGTTAGTAATAACACAACGCGCACAAAAAAAACAATTTTTCACAATTTACAAATCAATATCGCGGTGTCTGGGCCCATAACCTGTTACATTCGGGATCATTAGGCGCAAAAAATTGTTTATACGGACACTAATTAAACGAGAAACTTCATTTATTCCACCAAAACGTAGGAGAGATAAATTCGTGACAAGAACCACAGAAACATCTGCAAGAGCTTACTAGATACATTACCAACCAAAGAACAAAATAATCTTGTGGTTTTACCGACAAAACTAGGTCTTCCAACACGATAAGGTCAAAATTTACAAATAATTGGTTGTTTCAGCTATTACTTACTCGAAATCGTAATACTCGTATATTCGCAATTCTTGATATTCGTAAAAGCTCGAATATATGGACAATACCACGAACAGGTCACTCATGCTCGCCTATTCTCGGCTTCTTTGATGTATCTCAAATGACCGACACTGTGGTAAAGTGCGAACACCGGCACAGAGAACACAACACAACTAGCACCGGCATTCGTGGCACGAAACCCACCCACACCGACATTCGCGATCGGTTGCTCGAGATTCGCCGTTTGACGAATTTGTGGTTCCGCTCAAAAGAACGATTGGAGTGAACGATTCGGTCGAAGATCTCGTTGCTCGGACTCTTCTTTTATCCTTTAGAACACGTGCCACGTGCTAACAGTGGCCGCAAGAGTCCTTTGCATCTGAGTGAAAATTACTGCACTATTATTGTCAGTGAGTTGTTATGTAGTTTAATTACATAGGACATCAACTGTCTAGTATCTTATTGTTTCCATTGCAGTAGTCTGTTTCAAATCGTGAATCCCGATTAAAAGTTAAAGTGAGTTTACCCAAAATGACTGACCACAGTGAAGTAATAGTAATGTCTCACGGTATTGGTACGGATTCGTCGATACGTTTATTGGATCCAATTTCCGGAACTATATTGAGAAGTTTCAAATGTGAAGGGCAGCTTGGTGCCAATTGTCTGTCCTTCGTTGGGAACGATTACCTATTATTTGCTGCACAAAATAAACCATTCATTTACTCAAGAAAGATTAATGGTGACTTTGGTAAATTACGAAATAGAAATGTTAAGGGAAATGTGTCAGTTCTAGCTGTTTCTCCCAATTCTCGTTATTGTGTTTTTGGAATTGGAGCTACCATTACAGTTTTGAATCTAGACTCTGGGAGCGTAACTTACACTGCAAATAGGCATTTTCACCCTGTCAAGTGTATCAAGTTTACTGATGATGGGTCATGCTTTGTGACTGCTGGTTTAGATGGAATTATCATTGTGTGGAACCTTGCTTACATATTGTCTTATAAAGTTGGAGAATTATTGAGAACGAGTAACTCTCGTCTAAAGGAGCCCATTCAAGTGTTTACTTCACACTCCTTGCCAGTTACTGATTTACATGTGGGGCATGGTGGCATGCAGGCTTTTATTGCATCTGTTTCTGGTGACCAAACCTGCAAAATTCATAGTCTTGCTGATGGAAATCTTATCTTATCTTTGGTGTTTAAATGTGGCCTGAGTGCTGTAACTATGAGTGCAAGTGAATCTCAATTGTTTATAGGAACAGTAAAGGGGAACATTCATAAGTGTAATATAAGTCATATGCCGAGAACTCGTGATTATCATATGAATGAAGATGATTTGGCCTTTGTTTATCAGGGTCACAATCAAGCAATAAATTGCCTTTCCACATCATTAGATGGACTTCATCTTCTATCTGCATCAAATGATGGGAGAATTATATTATGGGACATCAAAAGTGGACAGTCTGTAAAAGTGCTATCTCATTCACATCCAGTTGTCAATGCCTTCTTTGTTATTTGTCCTAAGAACACCTTTTTGAAATTCTTTGAACCTTCAAGTGTTGTGAATTGTTCTTCGGGTGAATCGGATGGCTTGGCTTATTTGTATAGGAAAAGTGGGTTTCAATCTTATAATAATGAAGGTAGAAGACTACTTCCAAATTGTGAAGACCATGTATCGGAAATGGGGCAGGATGAAGATTTTGGAAGTATATTATTGGGTACTAACTCGGAGGAACAAGTAAATGAGTTTACTAGGTTAAGAATGGTTAATAAAGAGTTATATGAATTTACCCTTTCCCATTTAATGAAGGAGTAGTATTAGTGTTCATTATGCTAATGTCACTCAATTTTGATACATTTTTCAAAACTATTTAGTGTTGATGTTTTAATGAAATGAGTTATGTACTGTCAGGAGAATGAGGTGAAATAAAGTGGTTACGATACTGAATTAAATGTCAGTGGACCTCCCTTAATCCTTCTTATAAAATAGGCCACACAATGGTTGTTATTGTGGTGGAGAAACAGGAATATCTTGCTGATATTTAGTGGTAATATACTGAAATGTGAAGTTGGGAATTCATATTTCAGTATTAGGAATTAAAAGAAAAGTTTTTAAGAAATAAGAACATACAAATTTAATATTGGAAGAATCCTAACCTTTCCATTGTATATCCTTTCCACAAGTTCTCTAATTACCATCACCTCCAACTTCACTCTTAAACAGATTTTTTTTTATTAATCTTCAATTGCTGGGACTAACAAACCTAACATTACTGACTGGCGTAATGATTGTTTAAAGTTGTTCATAGCTCAGTCATGAGTCAAATTGAATTATCATAATTTATAATAGTAGTCTATGATATGTAATTATATCATATATACTACTATTATATCTGGTGTCAGAGAGAGGAAAATAGTGCAAAACAATTATTTTTTATTATTGTGAAGAGTGATGTTTGTTTGAACAAGTATTTTTTTTATTACTGTAAATATCAAGAGCAATATTTGTTTAAATGCATATGTGATTTGACACCTATGTCCTTTCAGTAACATAGGTGTGATAGTTAAGGCTCTTCAATTTAAATTTAAATTAATTGTACATCAAACTTGTGCTCGAAAGATGTACTACCTTGATTATTTCAATTGAATAGCAATTTGCAAGTACTTTCTCAATATCTCTCACAGTTTAGTTAATTGTTTAACTAGCATGATCTGCAATACTATTATAATAATTATTAAATTTTTTGACCTTTTTCAGACTGATATTTTACTAGCTCAGTCCCCGCTGTTTTGCTCACATGAATTTTGTAATGTGTACACTTTATTCTTTTTCACATTCCCAATGATATCCAGTGAGAATGTTATCTAATAATGTTGGAGGTTTAATGGTGTTGGTGTGTATTCTCAGTCCCTTTTTTTCACAAATTTAATAGGTAAAAAGTTTCTAGAAAACACCAATTTCCCATTTCACTCCCTTGAGTTAAACAATAGTAATAAGTAATGGAAATATGATAATTCATCTTAGAATATGCAAAAATCATAGACTCAACGCTAATATCAGTCTTCTTCACATTAATTTAAGATTTGCCCTTCCCACCTATGGGATCTCAACTTGAACTCAACAGTGTTGGTAGTTAAAAAATACTCATCATCCCTACAACTATGGATACAATGCAATTTTTATATTTGAAAATTGATTTCAATAATTTTTATATATAAACCCATTTCCACTCTTCCCCACCCTAATCAGCATTGAGAGACTGCTCTTCTGTGACATATATTAATAACGACGTATTAAACACCAATGTCAGTTGCTTAAGAGTTTTATACTAGTTGCCCGTTCCCACCCCAGGGATGCTAGGACTATATTATCTCAAAAGTGGACCGATTGTGAACTTACAAACCATTGGGGATGCCCCTATTCATCCCAATGGCACCAAAAAGGATGGTTTTGAACCGAATACCAGATTTTTTCGTTATTTCTACAGGTCACCCTCTTCCTATCCCCCTAAAAGTTGATAATTTTGCAATAGCATAACGACAAACGTTAGCAGCACAACTGTTATAAACGCTATGACTATTTCCTTTGGGTTCTTTTTGTCCTTTCGTGTTAATATATAAATTATGAGCATTAGATAAAAATAAATTTGTACTAAAGCAACATCTATAATAAATAATACATCTTATAAATACTGTAATGTCTGTCAAGTTTCAGTTTCAGGCTCCACTAAGAACAGAATGAATTATTTTCTGTATTTACATAGGCCTGAGGTCAGTTTTCTGATACCTGATTTTTGAATCAGGTGGCTCTTGGGCAATACTAATGTGTACATACTTCTGAATTAAAAATTCTGATAAACCTAATTCATTTTGTGTGTTCATGGTGGTTTTATTTATTCCTCACACCATCACGATTTCAGTGAGAAGAATTATTGTCATAGAACTGAGGAAGTATTAAATTTCGTTCACAGGTTTTACAGAGAAATAGTTACAAAGAAAAAAAGTTGGGGAGATAACTAATTTATTATTACAACACATATTTTTTGTAATACAACATAGAACTCTCCAACATAAATCTTTTCAACAATTTTCTAAAAGGAGGTATATAAATTATTTTGTGACAAGAAAACTGTGGGAGGAAAGAACGGTGCATAAAATGAAGGAGGTAGAAATCTT
Organism: Laupala kohalensis; assembly: GCA_002313205.1. Lineage (NCBI taxonomy): Eukaryota > Metazoa > Arthropoda > Insecta > Orthoptera > Trigonidiidae > Laupala > Laupala kohalensis. Next base: position 95,827 of record NNCF01128654.1, on the reverse strand, counting down.
GTAATAATGAATCCTAATAATAAATTAGCCATCTACGAGTGTTGGGATAAAAAATATTAATGAATGAACATTAAGAGAAGCAATGATGACCCTCCAATGTAGCTCAGTTAAAGCATTGAGACAGGAATTGAAATTATAAAATCCTTCCTTCCAAGAGTTTTTACAATACTTCAGCAATGACCAATGTAAATTTCAAATAATTATATATTATATTATTCTCTCTGCATGGTGAATGATCAGGCATATAAGAAAACAAAAAAACATTTTCAATCTTTTTCACTCATTTAAAATTGAAGTCTTATATTTCAGATGACAGTTCTCAGATTTTTGATTTAACAAACTGGTTTAACAGATGATATCTAGATGGGCTTGTGCAATTTAGCGTAAACAATATATCATGTCATTATCACTAATGCCAAAGTCCTACTCCATTGCACCCACAAAAATTCAAAAATCGTAAAACCAAGAAACCCACTTCTAGGTACGTTTACATGCAAAAAAAAAACAATGATAACCTAATTAGTCGTGAAATGTATTTAAAATAGCCAAAACAATGAAAAACCTCTTTTCTCCCTACATAACCCCTGTGATATCTAACTTTCAAAAAATCAATATAAATGCAATATTCCATTGAAATTCAACTCTTTATTTTCAATCAACATATACAGAAAATTGTAAATGTGTCAGTCATTGAAGACAATACATGAAACATATCCATCGTTTTCACCCATTCAAAATAAAGAACTTCGGAAATTGGGTTATAGATGTATAATTGACCAACATTTACCCACAAAAATAGAGTTGATAACCGTATTAGTTCATGGGACAAAGCAAAAATTATATTACGCTCTTAGTGCAAACTGTAAGAATATGAAATCATTTCCGCTCCTTTTTACTTCTCAAAAAATGATATATCGAAAAACCCAAATGTGTTTCTATACATTTAAAGCATAATTTTTGCTTACAAAAATTACAATATTGCAATTAGTTCAGGAGATATAGTGCAAATAATGAACATTTGGTCATGCACATTTTACCCTATTTCACTCCTTAAAAATTAGAATTTTGAAATACACTTTCTTAATGGGGTGGTTTTATCCCAAAAGGCACCTACTGTCAAAATTTCTTGTTTTTAGTTTTTATAGTTTAGGTTCTGCATTGATGAATGCGTCAGTCAGTTAGTCAGGACATTGCCACTTGTACAGAGATGATTATTTAAATAAACTATGAACGATTTGTAGCAGCAGTGAGTGCCACATGCATAGCCGATAATGTAGGTAAAGGTTTACATTGGAGCCATCATCAGTTAAAAATAATAATAATTAAAAGGTTGCAAGTCTTTCATTATTTATTCAATAATTATTTCTTTTTACTGAATATTTTTCATATTTATTATCAAGATCAGATATCAAAACTAACATCAGATAACAAAAACTTGAGAAAAACACAAAAACTTGTATCAGCAGAATTTTAAGAATTATTACTTCCTACACAGAAGCACTCAGAAGGAAGTTATTGGTCAGTTTTTCCAAGAATCATAGTCACATGTACAGGTGTCATATTCAAGCAGCTGCAAGTTTTATGCACTGCCACTTTCTAATGAAATTAGAAACACCCTATAATTCTGAGCAAACTTTAAATATTTTAAGTTCCAACAAAATCCCTTCAAATCAATTTTTTAAGTGGTCTTTGCCAGCAATACGGCTATAGTTTCGGCTGACGGCAGGGTCTTTGTTGAAATTTTGACGCATATAGCAGATGAACGGCGAATGTCAGGGTGAAGAAAGGCGAACTGTAAGAACGTGGGACTAGCTAAGATGTTTGTAGGATTTTCTGCTCTATTTTTGTATACATTCCAAATATTTTATTGTCATTAAACACATTTTAACTAAATTAGAGTGCAACGCTAAATGTTAATTTCACACTTATCATCATCAAGGTCATTTACTCTGGTACAGGCTAATGGAGAAAAGGGCTTTTAACCTTTCATAATATCAAGGATACCTTGCAATTGGTAGAATGTTACCCGGCAGAACCAAGCCAGGACATAGTTCTGGCTCATTAGCTCTACCCATCTACCTGGACCCATGTGTACATTTTTTTTATTGGGGCTTTACGGCCCTGCATACATTGAACAATTCTGAGCAAAAAATATATTCGATTCTTTAGCAGATCTCATAGTAACCTTAAATATTTATCACTTCTAAATGTTGACAGAATGGGCATGAAACCTGAGGTGCGTTAGAAATGGTTCATTGTCATAATTTAACACCTATACTTCATAATAAAATATTTAATGAAAGTATTATATAAAACATTACAAATTTACTTCAAAATGACTTGTGGAGAGATATAAATGTTACTATTGCTTCAGTATTATTTGAAAGGAGAAAGGCCTTGATTTGTAATAAATACCATTAATCCTTTATTTGAAGCTTCCTTTAATGTGTATTTTGGATCATTTAACCTGGAAAAAAGAACAAAAAACATTATCAGTATTAAAAATACAAAACTTGCAACCCATAACAAAAAAGACATCAGAGATAACTAATAGTTGAGGATTACAACAAAAATGTATGAAAAGAGAAGTTGATCAACAAATGGCTAAGGAAGAAAATTTATAGAAAAATGAATATGAAGAAAAGTTGAGAAGAAACTAACTTACTATGAATTTATACCCTCACAACACAGGTATTATATATTAACCACATATTTCCACAAAAAACTCATGATTCAAACAATTTTTCTTGAACCAACCAATAATTAGGTTCTGGTCACTGGAGAAGCAGAATATATCTTAACAATGAAACAGTGTGTTCATTGATTTGAAAGAATTCCATTAATTTCACCTCTACTGTTTTGTATGACTATTGGTCTTCCTTTAAAGATGAATCCATTTACTAGTTTTAAAGCTTTTTGGGCACTCAGAACATCTGTAAAAAATGCATGTACAAATTTACATAACCGTTTAATCAATGCCTAAAAGAAAGAAATATTTATTGACAAAATTGTAAGTAATATATTAATCTGCAATCCGGAAGAAAGAAAAGAAACATATTTACAAGTACCTGAAAAACAGGATAAAATTCGCAGTCGGGTAGAATTAGATGAGTGTACATAAAAGTGCTGAATAAGCAATACTACTACAATTATATACTAATACTACTACAATCGCTTAGAAATTATTATAAAAAATTATGTGATGCTAATATTTGTCAGCTGAAGTCAGAAGTAATCACACCTTGACACGTACAGTGGCCATGTATTTTCAAATTCTGCAGGCATTTTCCTATACTATTTCATGTAAAGCACATACTAAAACCTCATTTTTGACAAAAATTGCAAAAATATTCGAGTTCAAGCTTATTAAATTGTAGAACAGTTTTCAAATTTAATGTTTCACCAACTGAAGTAATCACTGACCATCATGTATGAGTGTTTTATGTGCCCAAGCCACCCACCCAGCTTTGCTTCGGGGAATTTGATGCAATTACTCTATTTTTTCTTAAAAAAGTATCTCTTCATTATATTTACATGTTTAAAAAAATCATGTTCACTTTCAAAAACCACGATGCTATCTTAATTAGGTCGTGATATTTAGTGAAATTTTGGAAAATCTCAATTCTCTGTTTTCTTTCAAATCTTACTTTCAAAAATCTTTTCCTATTGGATTTTTCCGAGACAAAAGCAACATCCCATTAAAATTTAAAATACCTACCTTTAATATTTTTCACTGATTTGATGAGTAGTCACTGATTTGGAGGATCACGTAGCAGAGAGAGAATGTGGCATGTGACGGCAAATGGGATGTCACGAGGGAGCGTCCATTATGGGATGATTTTCTCACTTAATTTTTAAAATCGTATGTTCCTCTCAAAAAGAAATTCAATAGAATCATTTTTCAGGAAATTTATTCCAGTTTCAAATGTTCCATCAAAGTTTTTGTAACTTTTGTATTTTAGAAGAAAAAAAAAGAAAAAGAAAAAAAAAGGACACCAAAGGCACAACTTTTTGCAATTTTTGTAAAGAAGGGAATTTCCAGTCAAATTTTTTGTTGACAAATCACAGATTCATGTTCAGCACCCCAAAATAACTTTGACTTACAAAAAAGCATCTCTCTGCAAAAGTTTCCACCTAAACCCCTTTCTTAAAGCACAGATTCCTGAACTATAAGTAATATGGGCATTATTTTATGTTCCACATGCGTGATAAAGAAAGATATAAGTGTAACAAAATAGTTTTGGTTATGAAAGGTATAAGGATAACAAGAAAAAAAATACAAACAAGAATTTAAAATAGTCCAGGAAATTACTTACTTGGAAATGTTACAAAAGCTTGACCTTTCATTCGACCAGTCATAAGCCTGTATGTAATTCTATGCTCTTCATCAGAATCAAAATGACCAAATATTGAAACCAAATCAGTTTTGGATATGCCTCTGCTTAAATTTTTTAAGTAGAGTACCTATAAATCATTTTCCTTTTAATTATAAGTATGCAAAACATTAATCATGTAATATTTTTTACTAGTACATACCCGAGATGGAGAACCTTCCATGTAATTGCAAAACTTGGGTATTAAGCGAATATCATCCACTGATAAACGATTTTTTTCTATTTCATCAAATGAAATCAGTGAAACAAGAGAAACATCAGATACCACAAAAGCATCACCATGTTTCACATTAATCTCCGATTCATTTTTCCGCTTATTCTCCAAATTGCTTGCTTCAATAATTTCTCCATTTCGAATGGTATATAGTGTTTGGTTTTTACATGTATAAATATTTTTATTAAAGCCACTACACGACTCATTTACAGAACAATGTTTTATTCCTCCCTTGACATCCCATAAGGATTCACCTGGTTTATAAGGTAAGAGATATTGTTCAGGTTCACTGGTGGCATGTGCTATATCTCTAGCTTTACGGGGAGGTCTCTTCTGCTTCTTCGAAAGGTGTCCAAATAAATTTTGTTCAATGCTTTTCAAATTATTAATAGGATGATTAGGAGGTCGTGTGTCTGGCTTTGCTTTCTCACAAGAAAGAACAAAGTTAAGAAGTTTTGTATGTTCACTCTCTGGTTTAACACACAATCCAATTTCTTTATTAAGACTGCGAGTATCTGTCCTAAAAATAAATAAAATATACAAGTTTATTAGGAAAATACAAAAACTTAATCAGTTAGCAATGTTTGCACATCTTTTAATGACTCACTGCCTACTATAACCACTTTTTAACAATAGCTTTAACTCAATGATTTTCCCAGGTTTAGGGAAATATCTTAACTTTACACTTTGACTGATCATTCTGGCAGTAAAACTGATTGCTGTCAAGTGTAAGACAGGTTGTTGCATTTGAGTTGTTGTCAGAGTTATTCCATGGCCTGGCGTCATATTTGATAAGAAGTAGTGTTCCTACTTCAAGTGCATTTCGATTGGTAGTAACACAATATGAAGGAGGGCAACAAAAGGTGCATCACAATATGAATAATACAAAATTTCAGATTTTTCTGACTGACCTTTTCTTATTATTAACCTTCAAAATTTAAATATTTGAGATATTTCTGATAAATTCTGAAATTTTAAATGTTTCTATCTTGCAAACTGTTTGATGTAGAGAATTGAAAATTAAGAAGTTTCCTCTTATAAGCTTTAATATGATGTGCAACTTGATTATGTTAAAACATAAAACTAATTTTTTTAAATATTCTTTTAATTAATTCAAAATTGGAATTTTCATTTCTTTTGAGAAAAAACAACAACAACCACTACATGTGAAAATTAGTTGTGCAGTAAATTTATTGCTCCCAACACCTATATTTTAAAATGAAATTTGGGGTGAGGAAGATCCCATGTATTATCAACACACTCTTATCAACACAACTTAGGAATTATCAACACAACTTAGGAAGTTTCTTTGCCACCCCTTTCATGCTGAGACACTCGTACAATAACAAGGAGTAAAAATTCTGAGAAAATCAAGCAAAAATATTGCACTTCAAAATGTCGAGGAGAGATAGTCTACAAAGTCAATTATGTACACTCCAGTGGCCAAGATTAAAAAATCACACCCATCTGAAGACCCACCCCCTAACTATATCCCACCCCCATATTTCCTCCAAAGAATGTGTTTAGATGTGCATCTCCGTTTAGACATTGAAAAATGCTCATCCCATACACATTTTCAAAAATAAATATAAAGCCTTTTCATGAATGAACATTAAGATTTTACAAATCATTCAACTTCAAATATTTATATTATTGTATAGCAAATTATTTATTAACAATTTAGGATATATCATTATAAAGTATAATATTTTCTGGATATGCAACTCATTAAACGTCTCTGTATAATGCTTATCATCCTAATTATTACAAAATAAACAGAGTTCATGAACTATTCATTAATCATCTAATCTTAATCATATACTAGAATATAAAAAAAGATTCTGTTTGTATCTTTATTATCTATTATTTTGAAATCTCAAAAGGCTACAGATTTCCAGTATACCTCATGAAGTACAACTGTTCAACTCAAAATATAGGCTATTTTAAATTCTGAAAACAAAAAAAATTGTTTCATAAAATTTTAATCAGATGTTCAAGAAAAACTACTCAGATGGTAAATTCAGATTTACAGACTAGAATTTGATGAGTCAAGCAAGATCAGCCTTCTGTACCTGTTGATTGTGTGAAAATGTCCAGAAGAGACTGCACGCTATTTTTAGTTTCGACTCAGAACATGCAAATGGAAATTCCCAAGTTTTTCTTAAATGCTTTTGCAAACAACAAGATATACAAAAAAGATTTGAAGATTCATTTTGTAATGATAAATATGAAATTATTGTTGCAATACAAGAATAATTTAACTCAATTTATAGAAACACATTTTCTAGTAAAATAAATATTTGTTTATACATATATTATACATTTTCTTCGTATATTACAACATATGACCTGAGTGAAGCTGGGAAAACTAACTAGTTCTGTCATAAAGGGAATTATCTATGTAAAACAATAAATAAAGGGAATTAACTACAACTATTAAAAATTTATTTCTATTTTACACTGCATTCAATTGAAATATCACAGCAGGCCTATGTGGTGTCATAATTGTATTAATATTGTCACAGTACATGTCACTTGTATTAATATCTTGTGCATCAAAAATTACCACTAAATACTCCACAAATTGCATTATCTTATTTTTCACAATACCACATTTTTGCGATGACATAAATACTGGCCAATACTAGTTCTTTCAAAACTAGTTTTGGCAAAAGCACCATGTCACAGACTAATATTGGTTGTTTTGAAAATGCATCAGTCAAAACTAGTTTTGGTCAATTTTTTTGTTCAACAGCTGATTTCAATGTTTATTTGTAACATAAATCACTTAAAGTTCATCAAAATACTCTTTATGACTGTTACTGAGAAGCTATTTTAACCTAAACGAGAGTAAGAAAAAGTGGAAAATAATATGGCAGCTCGAATAATGACATAGAGAAAGTTATAATTGCATTAAAAGTTGCTAATGAATCTGTCTGGTAACATCTTGTCTACAATTTATAGAGCAGCTTCGATAACACAAGCTGTTGTTCCTTTAGAGATTAGCAACAAGGCAAATAAAATTATGGGAGAGACCAAAATATATATAAATAATAAATCATGTACATATTAAAGTTATACAAAATCTAGTCTTGTAAGTGAGCAATCGGATTTATAACAGAAAATAACTGAACTATAAAATATTAAAAATTACCAAGTCAACCAAACAAACCATTAGAACAAAAAATTACACAAACTGGAATTTTCCAAGGTTATACATATGATTACCAATAAAAAAACCTGTTGCATTTCCTGACAATATTTCAGTTCACATGTCTGTGATGATGGAAAAGTGAACCCTCAGCAGCATCCTCCCACACTTGTAACATGGACACAGCAACCTGATTATCTCTAAATGCTGCTCCTCCCCAATATGAATCACAAGTATCTAATTGGTAAACCTATGTAGGACTGGATCTCAATAACACTCGTTAATGTGGTACTAAGTTGGTTCCAATGAAAATACTACACATCAGAAGAAATTTTTTTTTTCAACTTACCTTTGTTCCACTGACTTATTTGGGGTTTCTTGTTGAATCCTTTTAAGGATACCACTGATTTGTGTTGAAAGAACAGAGGACTCTACCTTCTTGTAAGTTTCTGATAATTTCCCATTCTCATAGTCAAATAATAATTTTATCTCTTCATTAGATAAGCCGTGACTTTTCAACTGCTCAATACGGGCAACTTTTTCAGCAGTTTTCTCGAACTTTTCCAATGTAGTTTCACCACAAATGTATTCAGTGAATGGTATAATTTCTGTGACAGAGGTAAAGTGCTGCTCTTGGTTCAATACCCTGTAAATAAAAAACACTCTCTTTTAGTTAGTAAAACAACGTTTAAGTCAAATCTTTTTCACCGTATGAAGTATTTACTCTTGCAGATTAGTTTGTGTTTTCAATTGCTGCTGAACCATTTGCTTAACCACATGTTCCCCTTCTGACTCCAAATGTTCAGGAGGTTCATCTGAAGTAAACCCTCTAGCTTGACACAATTTGGCTCGAGAGTTTTGTACTTTAGCCATTTTCAGACAATTGTTTCCAACTACAATGAGAGAAAAATAACCCTTACATTCACAAGATTGCATATACAATTTGTCAAATTTACACATTTTCATATAAAAAAATTAAGTACATCACTATTTCTATACTCTGTAAGAACTCTTGATTATTGTTATTGGTGTGAAAAATTAAAAACAAATTTAATATTTTTAACAAACAAAAATTAAATAATTTTGTTAATAACAAAATAAATAACACTATTAAAATAAATAGAAGAGTTCAAGAAGGGAAAGTTCTGAGAATTACATATTGTCTGGATAAACAATAAATGAATTGTATAAACTAAATTATTATGCTTCTTGTATAATATTTATACCAACATAACAGTTGTAATAACAGTCAAGAGGTTAGATCCTAACCCGTCTACAACATTCAACTACAACTTTGTCGGTGAATAAAACAAACCTCCAAAATTAAAACATATATCACAATAGGTTCTTCAAATAGTGTATCATGGCATGATCATACAGGTCTGGGAAATAGTGTTGCACATACTGCGAATGAAGAATATGAGCCATTTCATCACATCTCATACTATTAAGTTCTGAACAAAACAGATTCAAATATTTTGTTCATTTCGTCGTGTCCAGGCCTGATCCCACCTGATCCACACTAACTAGCTCTGACCCACAGACTACAAACCAGACCGCACTCTTGCACTGCTCTTGCATACTGCTCGCATACTAACGGTGCGTTCACAGCTTTTAGCGCTCCTAACGTTTTTCTATGTAAACTACTCTGCGAGCCTAGTTCTAAAAGTGGCCACCAGGGCGCGTGGCAGTTCCCGAATCCCTCCCCCCCCCAAGGTACCGTAACACCGCTCCCACGATCTCATGCTTCATCATTTCACAATAATTTAGCTGAAAATACTTTCCCTATAAAAATTAACATTTGTGAATAGTTAACACAATGTATAACTGAAATATTTTACTACACATTTGAAACAGAAAATAAACAGGACACAATTGATAGGAAATGTTTACAAAGAAAATACATACTTTCTTAATTCTATTTATTCATAATAAGATTACAGGAAATTCTCATACAAATGGAAATATACAATCCTGTATACAAAAATGGGGTATACTTGCAATAAGGTACTCATTTATGTATATCCACCAACTATGCAGATCTATAATAAATAAATAAATGAGACGGATAAAACAAGTCACACGAGAAAAAAATGCAGGTAAATCCATAAAAGTGATACAATTTTATCAAACTCGTGAGGAAATGTGATTAAATTCCTACCTCCTCCACTGGCTGAATAGAAAGCAGTCAATGAAATATTGGTTTGGTCTTAAGCCACAGTGGTGAATAAATACCTCTGCTCATTGCATGAGAGAATTACATGCCACAAATCTTATGAAGGTGATGTAGAACTAATTGACAAAAAGTTAATACAAGATTGATAATTGTTCAGTTGAAACTTAAGTCCAAAACTAAACAAATGTTTCTGTCTTCCAATTGGTATCAAAGAATGAAATGAGAAAGCAGAACCAGTTCTGCCTCCCTGAAATAAGTCTAGAAGACTTGTTCTGTAGCGAGACTTGAAAATGTAGTAACAAAATGATAAAGAAATGAAGACAATCCACCAGTACCATGGCTCCGAAAGCAATCGACATTTCATAGGATGAACTATTTACAATAATATATGAAGAAACCACACGATTTTCTTTTATACAGGTTTATATCATTCTGTTTAACATATGAGAAAGGCGTTAATCAAATGAGAGCAGAATAACTCTAGACGATTTTCAGTAGGTGTCTTGAAAACGAAGTAATAAAATGAAAAATAAATGAAAACAATCAACCACTACATCTAACAATACTCTGCCACGAAACAGTCTCAAGGTTTTCCATTCTACAAGTTAAATATCAATCCATAAAAAATGGGAGAGGTCTCTTAACCTGAGAATATTTGTGAGAAGTCTTGACTTAGCAATAAGAAATTCACAAAATTTGTACCAATACTAATGTTGATATTAAATAAATGTTTACCGTTAAACCCTTTATATATCCATAGGATAACGTGACTAGATTTATCCATCTCATGGTTTAAAAAAAGCATTACCAAGTTACAAATACCACAATATACAATAACTCAAGAAGTAAACTAATAAAGTGAAAGTAAAATTTAATAACATTAAATTTCAGAAAACTAAAAGAAGCCACAATACACCAAGTAGTAAATAATCAAAGTGGAAATACAATTTGTTTAAAATGCAAGTTTACATTAAAACATTAAAAAATGTGGCTCAATAAAAAATGAAACTCTTCTACACACTCCATAAACATTTATCAAAAATTAAATTCATCACAGGTACAATAACATTAAGATGCAAACATTAATTTCTCTCTAGTTTTTCGTACCTAACTGCCACATGTCAGGTATAATTACAAATATACGTTGTACTAAAAACAGAATCTTACATCTTAACTTTCTTTAAATTTTTGTCTTAAGATGAAAATTTAATAGCATTTGCGTCTAGCTAATGAACTGCCTCCTACATAACCTTATCCAATGCTCAAACTTCGATACTATCCAGGTGTATTATTAAGTTTGTTATGTTTATTTTCCCAAGAAAAGATTGGCAAAAATCAATGAGATCAGTATTCAGGTCATCATCGCAACATCTGGAAAACACAACAAGAATACAATATTATGTCAACATACTTATTGGGAAAATCAGTTCAAATACAGTAATTTAATTCACCAATGTTTCTTATAATTCATTGATCACAAAAAATACAAGAGAGGTAATTGAACCTACCGTCGAAGTCTTTTGGAGAAAAATCCATAGAACACGCTCTTGAATGAAAAGTAAGCCATACTATCAGACCGATAATTCTAATTCACTTATTGTAACCTAAAAGAGAATGCACCTTTTATTAGTATACAACAATATACACAGCCAATGTAACCAAGCTCATCAACGTCAACCCACATGTTACGTACCAATTACTTAAAACATCAAATTACTAAAAATACTTAAAACGTGTTATTACTTACCCATTTTCGCATGCAAAAATACTTTGTCCGGAGCGCTGCCAGAACTGTTGTATCGCCAAGACGTGTCCATAAGACATTGTTGTATTTCTTAAAGAACTAACAAATCAATTTTCGTAAGTCACAAACAGATTTAAGTAACGTACGCAAATTACAGAAAGCTTCGCACCCTACTGTTCAAATTGATTCAAAACTGGAACTCACAGTTCGTCACAACCTCAAAATACTTCTTCTTGCTTCACTATTTTATGGTTTCATTTCAAATGAGTTCAACTTGACTCGTTGCGTACCCCAGGGGACTTACATCTAGTAAGTACGTGTTTGGCGAACACGGGGCCCCGAGCTGAGTCTGGCATTACTCCCACTTACTTGTGCTATGCTCCTTCCTTTCTCTTTTCTGACCTCCCTTGTTCATCTCTTGTTCTTTTCGATCCCGACGCTATTAGGGCTAGGGTATCTTTCATTTTCCTCTTTCCTTTTCTTTTTTTAAATGTTTNGCAGGAGGGTTTTTAGTGGGTATGGTTGAGTCATTCGGCGAGTCCCACACGCGGGGAGAGTCATGTTGGCTCTCCCTAGTGCGTAACTGCATTTTCCCTACCTGTACAAGTTTTAAGGGCTCTAATGACCTCGATGTTGACGGGCCCTAAAGCCCCACAAAAAAAAAGACTCGTTGCGAGCAATAACAAGCCAACAGGAGAGCGTGAAACCTAACCCGAAACGATCGTGCAGCTATCTATTGAACGTAACAGTAAATATATAACTAGTGGCGCTGTCGGGTCGATATCTTATGTACACTACTACAAACTTCAAACTTCAGATCATTTCGCCCTATCTTGTTTCCTCACCCTCTGACACCTCCCTTGGTCTGACACAGCTCTGACTCCTCCCAGCAATTTCCCCTGAAGCTCTCTGACCTGTCCCTGACAGCCTTGAACAGCACCCTGACCTGACTGACATCCGGACCGCAGCCCGACAAGGCCCCGACAGAAGTTACACAAGCAGGGGGGGGGGTGACACTCTTTAAAATCAGGATTAAGTAAATAAATATAAATAAATTTATTGTCAAAAAACAGTACAGACTGCGTATGACCACGTGGAGGACAATAAACTAATTTACTCTCCGGAAGCAAGCAAGGGACCATCCCATCAATTCCGATCAAGGGCCCTAAGGCAGAGGCGGATTCAAAAATTTCAGCAAAAGTTCCTAGATAAGATAAAAAGTTAGCTGCGAGTTATAATACATATATAATGTCAATATGTTTGTAATTTAACGCAAATATGTTTGTAAATTTACATGTACAAGTTATTATCGAACTATAGATTATTCTGAGTATAGTGCATAAGAATTGAAATAACACTAAATTCACGATTTATTGTTACAATAAACAGGCCCCTAGACAAAGCCAAGAGAACCTGTATGATAAGTCCGCCTCTACCCGAAGGAACAACGGAGAAAAACCCGGGCCAGGATGGGACTACAGAATTAATGTACACAACCGTGCCAAAGTTGAGTACGCATAAAACTAAATTAATATGAGCCATACGGCAACACAACCATGCAAGAAAATAGTTCTTGAAATTGTTATAAGTAATTTAAAAAGTGCTACAAAAATGGCGTGATAAAGCACAAGACGGATTTAACTTTTATTAAAATCAATAAATTCTTTTACATTGTAGAAGCACTGGTGCAGGAGGTAGTTTTTAACCGCGGATTTGAAGATATTCAATTTCATAATATCTTTTATATTCTTGGGCAGGGAATTATATAGAACGATTCCCGAATGGTATGGTCCCTTTTGGCAAAGAGTGGTTGACACTCTAGGGCGATGAATATTACTACTATTGCGTGTATAGTGTTCGTGAACGAGACTGTTTCGTATAAAGCAAGGGTGGTGCTTCAGTAATTCGGTCTTAACAAACACGACCGTTTCATAAATATAAATGCAGGGAAGTGTTAAGATATTTAATTCCTTGAATAAAGGTTTACAAGAGTTTCGGAGGTGAGATTTACAAATTATCCGAACTATCCTCTTCTGAATTCTGAAAGTTTGAATGCTCTGTCCGGAATTACCCCAGAAGGTAATGCCGTAACGTAAATGGGAGTACACGTTTGTAAAATATTGTTTCGAAATGAACCTGCAGGTGGTATGTCAAAAGATCCTGGACTGAGCAAGCGCCTCTTGCGTGCAGATGCGACGCGCGCTTGCGCAGTTCGGCAGAATTGACGTTCCCGCCTTGAAGATATAGTAAAATATCTTCAGTAGCCTGCTGAAGGCCGTTGTGTAAACAGCGAACGTGTCCAAGCTTCAATTCCCTCGCAAAAGGGTGGTTTAAAATTACCCCACCAGATAGCTCCAGCGACCGGGCACACGAAAGGCCTGCAATATAAATTCAGAATTCTTGCATCGGAGAGCGTGGCTGTCGCTAGACCTTGACAGTCGAGCGACGATGAACTTTCATCTGTTTTAGGCCGCTTCTTTTACGAGAAACGAGCTCGAGGAAGAAAATACGTATTGTATCTCATAAAATTCGTTTTATGCCAATTTTTTTCATATTGAAACATTTATCTGGAATTCACATTGTAAATAGTGTGAATTATTTCTTAATTTCAAGTTATTATTAGCAGAGCAATCAAAGCTTCCGAACAATGAAATCTTATTTTTTATAAGCTCCAATGAGATTGATTCTACTTCAACAATAGGTGTATTTTTTATTGAAGTGATCTT
>NNCF01128654.1:59107-81349 GCA_002313205.1 Laupala kohalensis | reverse complement strand
TTCGGAATGCGTAACACAATTTGCTTAATTGGGAATTAAGATTGTCAACGTGACAATTCCATTTGAGGTTGTCTTGGATATGGAGACCTAGGAATTTTGTATTCGTAACAGTTTTTAATAGTGTTCCGTTTAAAGAAAGAGAAACCAGGGGTAAAGATTTTGTGATACTATTGTGAAATGATATTGACACTGTTTTGTCAGTGTTTACAATGAGATGATTTGCATGGAACCAAGTCGAAAGATTAGACAAAACTTTTTGAGCGTAGACGTGTTTACATAGTAAATTAGTGTCATCAGCAAAAAGAACCATTTTGCAATCTGATGTGGATGATGACATGTCGTTCACATACAATAAAAAGAGTATAGGGCCGAGAATTGATCCTTTGGGTACTCCGCAAGTAAGTGGCTTTGTTTCTGAAAGACAACGCTCAAAGCTTTACACTAACAGACTAAATTTATACAGAGCCATAGCATAACGTACGCTTAATATCATTGTTCGAGAATGAAAAAAGAATTACAATAATATGTTTTGTTTCTGAGACTAATCTATATTTGCATGAAACAATGGATACTTAAAGGAGTACTTTATTTCTGCACTCATACGGCATTCGTGAATTGGCACATCAATGGCTAACTTACTACAAGAAAGATAGACATCACTAAGTTGAAATTTCCCATGTTGAAAATAACGTGTTTCAATATTACTTTTCAGAAACTGTCACATATTTGCGGTGTTCCTCAAGGTTCAATTTTAGACACTATCCTCTTTTTATTGTACGTAAATGATATGTCATCCACCACGCCCGATTGCAAAATGGTTCTCTTTGCTTATGACACAAATCTACTATGTAAACATGTCAATGCGCAAAAAACTAAATCTAACTCTCGTCTAGGTTTCATTCAAACCGTCTCATCGTTAATACTGATAAAACAGTATCCATGTCATTTCGCAATAGTGTAACGAAGTCTCTTCCTCCTACATCCCATTCGCTAAACATAATCCAAATAAAGTCAGGCAAAGATAACAAATTTTTAGGACTTCATATACAGAACAACCTCAAAGGGAATTGCCATATTGACAATTTGAATTCCAAACTAACCAAAATATGCTGTGCATTCCGAATTTTAGTCAACACGTTTCTCGGTGCGTGTATTTTGCAAATGTATATTCTCACGGTACGGCATAATCTTCTGGGGTCAATCCACTCAGAGCATTCAAACTTACAGAATTCAAAAGAGAATGGTTCAGATTATATGAAATTTCACCCCCGAAATTCATGTAAACCATTATTTAGAGAATGTCCCTTTCATGTACATTTATGAAGTAGTTATGTTTGTTAAGACAGAACTATTAAAATCCCACCCCTGCTTTAGAAGAAATAGTCCAGTTCACGAAAACAACACTCGCAATAAGCCAAAAATTCATCGTCCTGGCGTGTCAACAACTCTTTGCAAAAGAGGCCCTTATCATTCAGAAATAATTTTGTATAATTCTCATCCCCAGAATCTAAAAGATATAAATAAAGTGAATCTCTTTAAATCTGCGGTTAAAAGCTTTTTAATGTGCTATTGTTTCTATAATGTGAAAGAAATGGCAGCTTTTAATTAGAATTAATGAGAGTCTCAATTTCCTAATAAATACTGTTTTCCACATGATTTCAGATGATGTAAGTGATGTTAAAATCTGTTATACTTTATCACGTCATTGTTATTAGTACTCTAGATATTGACCAAATTCCTTTTTCATGCATGTTGATTTTGCTCCTTTTTGTTTTTTAATATTTTACTTCTAACTGTACGCAACCTTGGCACGGTTGTGTTCATTATCTCTGTAGCCCCATCCTGGCCCAGGCTTTACTGCGGTGTTCCTCCGGGTAGTGGCGGATTTTCCTTGGGTGGGGATGTCGTTAATACTTTTGTTTTATTCATCTCGAATGTTAACTGCACAAATATCTAGTTTATTTTGGAATAATTAATGGATAACAGTACGTATTATTTAAATAATTTCTTTTGGAAATATTAAATCCGCCACTACCCATGGGCTCTTGATCGGAATTGTTGAGATGGTCCCTTGCTTGTTTCCGGAGAGTAACTTAGTTTATTGCCCCCCCACGTGGTCATACGCAGTTTGAAACTGCTTTTTGACAATTTTTATTATTTATTTACTTAAAAAATTCGTAAAGGCACTGAATAAGCTGTAATTTTGTAGAATCAAATTACTTATTTAAATATGACATTTCCCACTTTAATGTCCATTTCCCAATTCAGGGCCCGAGCTATGATATTTTAAAATTAAATAAATCGCGTTTCTTTCGCAATTTTGAAACGTCCTTATCTCAGTGTCATTTTCTTCATTTGGTTTTCACGCCCGCTCTTTTGTTAGATCTTTATATTTAGTTCTCGACGATTTCCCAGCAATTTGTCACATTTCTAGGCATTGGATCTGATGCTTCGTTTACATGGGTCGAATGGCGAGGCGACTACTCGCCTCTACCGACGAGTAGAGATCTATATGTAAGATATAGGGCCACACGATTCAAAACTGAGTTCAGACAATTTTTATTTGAAAATAATATATACACTTGCTGAGTAACCACAGCTTTGTTCGCGTAAATTCTGTAAGATGTGTCTAATTTTATTTTTTCTCACACTCCCATTGGCATCCTGTGAGAATGTTATCCATAACTGTTGGAGATATGATAGTATTGGTATGTACCCTCAATCCCTTATTATCACTGATGTAATTTTAAAAAAAGTTTTAGAGAACACTAATTTCCCCCATAGGGGTAAATTTTTGTAAAATCTTTTCTTAGTGCATATTTATTATGTGCATATATATTAGTGTATGTCATGTTCGAAATTTCTTTGTGTTACGCCTTCCCAACGCCCACCTCTAGGGGCGTTGTACACCTCATGTGGGCTGAAGGGTACATAATGTCATTCGAAATACGATTATTCATCTCAGAATACACAATAGGCCAATGACCCTAATTTCGATTTTTTACGTTGTTTTTACTTCTCACCCTTTCCGCACCAGCTCTAAGAATACAGTGTCTATGTGAACTCGTCTTGAACATAACGACATTAGCAGTTCAAACATCTCGTCAACTTTAAGAATATCTATGCGATGCTTTTTTAATTTTTTTTATATTTCAATATTAGTTTTCAATTATTTTTATACATAAACCTATTTTCATCTCTACCTAAGGGGTGCTAGTGGTGTGTTTGTTTCATGAAGGCTGAGTTTAGAATTACACGATATCGGGATTTCACTATCAAATCAGCGAAGACGCCGAAAATCATAGACTTGTCACTGGTTTATCATGTTAGAAATTTTTTTCATAGCATCCCTTTCCTTATGGGTACTGAAGTTTATATCAGTTGATTATGAACTTTGGCGTCTTCGAGAATGTCACTACTAGTTTCAGCGACCCCGAAAACTACTATCTCAACACAATGACTACTGATGGTTGTCTTGTCCTTTCCGGGTTTCACAAGAGGGATTAGCTTTGCTGGCTTCCACAAATTAGGGAATACTCCTTCATACCATGAAAGTTATCCAGAAGGTATTCTTTCGATTCTAGACTGAGTTGTCGAAGCATCTTGTAGTGAATCGAATCGAGGCCAGGTGCAGTATCGTGGGCTACAGCTAGAGCTGACTGAAATCCCCACATAGAAAAGGCAGAATTATAGGATTTCCAGATCCTTGAATGAAAGTTAAACGAGGTGCTCTCTATAAATTCCCTCTGCCTCACGAAATCGGGATTGCAGTTTGCTGTAGATGTTAAGTCAGAAAAATATTCAGCCATCGCTGTCGCCATTTCTCTGTTGTTGTTGTTGTTGTTGAGAACCTGACTCTGATAATTGAGTCCGGATATCAGGACTCGAGCATACCTTCCAGATATCTTTCGGATTGACTCCCATACTTTAGTGGACGATGTTGACCTCTTAATGGTATTTAGAAACTCTTTTCAAGAGGTGGACCTGATTTCTTTTATGGTTCTGAGCGTTTTTGCTATAGCAATCCAATATGCAGCGAAGTCTTCCGAAGATGCGCTACCCTTAAATTTCCGCAAATCCCTTCGCCTCGCCCGAATGATGGAATGACATGCGTCGTTCCACTAGGCCTTCCACATGAGACCTTCGCGAAGAAATAGATGTTTTCGGAATCGATTCTTCAGCGGCGTCATGAATCACCTGAGTCAGATGGTCGACCCTTTCCTGGACACTTCCCGATTCTCTAAAGACAGTCCGAGCGTGGTATAGTCATCACTATGTGTAGCCGCAAAATTCAAAAATCCATTTATTTTTTAATCATGTTATAATTGGAGCTTTGATGTGAGGATTTTAAATTTTGATATGCATTGGTCTAAGGCAGTCTTTCTCAAAGTGTGTGATAATGCCCCCTTGTGGGCGCTGGAGGCTTTCAGGGGGAGCAGATTAAGAGAGCAGAGCAGATAAAATTAGGGGTCGTTAAGGTAATCTAGAGGGGGTATGGCAAACATAATCTATCTATAAAAATCGACTTTAAATCACCTTGACACTGAAACTGTAGAGTCCTGAGTCTTTAAAACTAAAATTAAATACAGTCGAATCTCGTTACGCATAAGAAACCTTGCTATAAGAAACACACAAAGGGATAAACCATTTTTAATACAATGCAAAAGTTTTGTGACGAAAAGGAAATTCCTTTGAATAATATTATGTCAGCTGTTAAAGATTGCGCTTCGGCTATGACAGGGCGTTGCAAAGGCTTCATAGCGTATTTAAAAAATCAAGTTCTCGGCGTGCTTGCTGTACATTGCGTCATTCACCGTCAGCATTTGGTTGCGAGAAATCTGAGGGAATGCTTGTATACATTACTGCAATATGTTATCAGAACAGTTAATAAAATCAAAAGCAACTCACTAAATGACGGATTATTTAGTCAGCTTTGCGTAGCCAATGATGAATCCAACCACTCGCTGCTTCACACAGAAGTGCGCTGGCTATCAAAAGATACGTTATCACAGAGTTCCTGGTAAACAAATATACAGAATTGCGCGGCAACCTCATCACATCAAAGAATGATATTGCGTAATTGACAGACCTATATAAATTGTTTAATGATGTGAATCTCCAGCTTCAAGGCGGTGACTTAAACTTCATTGAAACAAAAAATATCGTTGCTGCTTTCTTAACCAAACAGCTTCTGTACGAAAAGAATATCGGTGGACATGAATTTAATAACTTCAATTTATCAATAGTATCCTTCAGTAAAGATGACTTGCTGATTTACTGTCAACACTTGGAGAACCTTCACCTTTTAAAGAACGATTCCAGGATATTATAAACATGTACATACTAGACTTGGATCCTTTATCAAATGTCAACACAGCAGGATCATTCCAGTTAGAAGAGCAAATTATAGAACTGACAACAAATAAAGAATTACAAATTAAATTCAAGAATGGCTACCAAGAATTTTGGCTGCAGAAGTCAATACCCCTACTGTACCCTGAGTTATGGTCAGCTGTTCAACGATTTCTGATAGCATTCCCATCGTCGTATATGCCTGAACGTGGATTTAGTGCTGTAGCAACGTTGCTAGCTAAAAAGAGATATCGACTGCAAGTTACTGAACGGCAACTTACGACTGTTGAAAGTGAATTCGAGCCTGATATTAACAAACTCGTCAAAATGTATCAGATTCATCCTCCACATTAGATAAGTATGAAATTCAAAGCCTTCTTTTAAAGTTAATAAAAATACTTCTAAATATGATTAAGTATGAATTTTATTTCTTTTCGTTTAAAATCGTTTGATCTCAGAAATAGGATATGGGCCACATCCTATTTATCCTATCCATATAATAATGCATGTTTAAAAATTCTATTTGCAATAACTGTTTTTAAGATACGCAACTGGTAATTAAAAAATATGGGGACCCTAGATTTTTTAAATTTCAAAGTGGGCGGTGGTCGAAATATGTTTCAGAACCTCTGGTCTACGGAGTTTCGACTTCCCAACAGCCCTGAAATAAAGACCTTGGATACTGCGTATGGAGTGTAGTTGAAAGAGTCTCCGAGAAATCTTGACTCCCCAATGTGGCGTCTCAAGATTTTACGAAATCAAAACTTTTTTGTTTTGCGAAACGAAGGATTCAAATACAATAGAAAAATAAGCAAAGGGTTGTAATAATATATGTTAAAGTACAAATTTGTCCAATGTTGAAACATTGTTTATAATATATTGTATATAACTTCAATATTTATAAACAAAACTTTTCATTGCAAATTATTTTTGATGAAATAATTGTCATATTAGGTTATTGTAATAATAGTATTAAAATTAGAAAATGATATGTACGAGAATATCAACTCATTTACAATTTTTACTAATTCTACGTATTTTACCGTCAGTATATGAATATTACGAGGCTAACGCCTTGCCTAATCCTCTACCAAGGGATCAGTCACGTGATCCAAAAATTGAGAGTGGGGAGAGTAGGCGAGTTCTGATCCTCTCAACTCACCTTACTCGTCTCCAAACAGTACCCAATTCATCGAAAACAGTTCACACGACGCGAGTAATTTACTCTCAGAGAGACAATGCAGTATCTTGCAATCACATCGAATACGTCACAGACTAGCCCACACAAGCGCGCCCGTTCAAATCAAGCCACGATACTTGAACTCCTGACCGCTGGTTTCCCGCGGTTCCCAACGGTGCTCATGGAATAGATAGTTGCAGTATACTTAGATATTTTACAACTAAATAAAAATATTAAAGAAGCACTAAAGGATGATAAAAATACTATTACGATACAATTACAAGTAAATAAAATTACAATCATTTTAAGTTCAAAACAGATTGCCAAAATTAAAACTGCAACTATTCATTCAATGAGAGTGAATACCAGGGCATTGTATGCACAGCCCACGGCTCTACTTAAGGGGCATTTTAAAGGCGTGCAGGCAAAAAAACCTCGCCACACATTTGTACATAAATATTTATTTTTGTAAATAAAGTGTTAATAACACAGGAAGGAGGACTCACAAAATGAATCAGTAGTTTAAAAGGTCAGGAGGTTCTTTTGTAAACTGGCCAGTCTGTTTCTTCAATACGAACACAATTTTATTACACATTAAATCCACATAAACAGTTACTTGAAGGATGTTACAAAATTTGAAGTTTTAACCCCCCTAATATTTAACATAAAGTTCCCCAATTTTACACAGAATTACGTAATGGTAGAAATACAAAGGTTGAAGCGCATGCAGACTCTAAATCAGAGTTTTCGGTGTCTTTTTGCAAATATGAAAAGCTCTAGTAGTGCAACTCAGGCCCCTACTAGATATGGATCGCGATACATGCTTGTTGCGATCTTGATATGGCCCTGTCTTCACTGGGTTGAATGTTAATTGATAATTTGTTGCTTCCAACGAGTGTCCACAATGGAGTACACCACGCTGGCAAGCTGATAATCTCCTTCACTATGCTGGAATGTTAAAGTTGAATATAACAACTGATGCGCTGTAACTGGAAAACACACATTAGTATCGCAGTTTTGAAGACACACAGTTGAATGTTGCTGATCAGGCAGTATAAATTGCCTCCAATAATTGGGTGGCTGAGCCACTTTCAAAAAATAAATGACAATTTTTAAATATGCGTAGCATTATAAATGACTGTGCAACGTAGCCATGCGACGTAACTACATCACGAAACAGAGCCATAGTGCGTCTCCGACGATACCTGAAGTCACATCAGTAATTTGCTCGTGGAAAACACGAGCTTTTATACCGTGCAGAAGCTTCTAGAAGTAGGTAGGGATGACCCGAAATAGGTGGGGGTTGCTTCATGGAACTTGCAGTCTTCTACAACACAGCGATCTGGTAGTGATAAAGTCAGGTCGAAGCGTAGTGCTAGCAGCGCAAGCACTGAGCGTCCTTACAACTTCTAATGGTTCGTAACATAAAGCATCCTATTGAAATTAAAAAATACTTGAACTCAAGCTGTTGCAAGTTAGTCCAGACACTTTGTACTTCAAATTGGGATTATCTGAAAAAAGGTCCGAAGTTAATGTCTTTTTAATATGTTGTACGTGGGTATTCTGTGGTGTAGAATCCAAGTTTTCCAATTCGAGATCCCTGTGCTAACTTCAGGGCAGCCGAAAAATCTCACAATTTTCGGACTTTTTAAAGTTTATACACTTTTTAAAGTTTTGAACTTATAAACAACACGTTTTAGCTACAAATATTTCATTACAAAAGTTAAAGAGCATTAAATTTTCTACAATTTGAACTGGTTAAACGTTGTCTTAAACCAAATACGTACCGAGACATTTTTCAAAATTTCGAAAAACTGCGAAAAATGCAAGGTTTTCCCTAGTAACTTTCATCTTTCGACATTTCTATATGGATAATAAGTACTAATAGTAGGTGTCTCTAAATTGACAAATTGAACATCAACCCAACAACCTGTCGAGGGTCATTTCACGTTAAATTATATAGCAATGTTCACTATCACAGATATTAACGAAATTTTAAGTGGATTTAGCTATGGATATTAGATAATTGCCAATATTTGATAGGATTTCGCTGATGAGTTACCGAGATATGAATTTTTAAAGTTATAAAGACTTCCACTTCTTAATGTCATTTATGGGTGCGAGGGGAACGATAATAGCTGCGAGTGGATAGAAAGAGCTGTTCTGCACGGTTTACGCTGATAAGTGTTGAGAATATCTTCTTTGGACATGCAATAAAGTGCACACAGCAGTGTGTCGCCTGGTTCACTTATCTCCTGTATGGGGATGTCTCAGGTCTTCCGGGGTTTAGGTATGGGTGGAAATGGTGTCCAATTGTGGAAAGCGAAAGGGTGGTGCTGTGGTTAACACCCCTGCGATCAAAGCAGGTTCCCGGGTTCGATTCCCGACTCGTCGCCATTTTCACCTGACCGAAAGTTATCACATATCTTCTCCACGTGTAGGGTACACGGAAAAAATATGTACAAAGGGGAACATATACCCAACAGGTCACTGATTTTGTTCATATTTTGCATCAATGTAGTTCATACCTTGATGTAACTTATGTTGCTCCAATACGATGCACTACTCAAGGAATCAATGTGTAAAGTTTTTCATTCGTCGATCAGTAATTTTTACGTATTAAACAGTACTCACTAATATGAAATAATAAATTTATTTTACATAAGAAAAAACAATAACTTGATAATTAATAAAGCAGGAAAAATCACTGCCACTGTATCAAGTAGTGTGGCAGCGTGACAAAGAAAAATTACAATAACATAAACTATCAGTTCGGTCCTTTCTTCTGACACTGACAGCCTTTCACAGTGCTGTCTGATGACCATTATCTTAACCTAATCATAACTAGATAAAGATAGCAATTTCTGTAATACTAAATTCTAAATGTCATTAATTAAAGACAAGTCTGTTAAGTAAAGTTTTCAAAAACAGAGAAGAATATTACATTGTATAGTAGGTTCAACGTTATAGATAGAGACTAAGTAACAATATTTAAATTTAGCCAAAATAAAAAAATAAATGATTCTGTTGCAAGATATGAAGGGTGATAAACGGGTTAATAGTACAGTATTTTAAAATAAACATAAACAAATATATGATACAGCATACTCACATACATACAACATTTACTTGTTAGCCAATTATCTATTATATAATTAAAATAAAAAAGTTAATTTTAGCTTAGTGTGTCATTTAGAAAATCAACTTCACTAAACCAAAAAAGCCATAATTTTAACTTTATAGAAAATGATTTAAGATTGGAACATTATTTTATGTAGAGGGCAGTTGATTGAAGTATTTTGGGCCTACATAATCAAATGACTGTATATAAATGGATTTGTTTAATTTTGGGATTCTGAAATGTTTACTTTCTATATTCCTTATACTACAAACCAAGTTGTTAGTACCTGTATTACCACTTCTTACATAAAAAGTTCTCAAAACTTAAAAAAAAAAAAAATGTTGAATGGGTAATATTTTTAGGCTGCAATATAAAGGAAAGGAACTTTCTCTTCTTCTTTTGAATAACATTATCCTCAAAAAATGATTTTGAATTGTTCTATACTTATCAATGTTTTACTTATGTCCTATCCCAACACATTACTACATAATGCAATCTCAAGTCAACTAACACAAAATATAACTTCTTTAGTGGTCAGTGCTGCAGAAATTTTTTTGAAAAGTAAAATCTTTGGATTGTCGATTTTAATTTATTGCTTACTTCTAAAATACATTATTCCAAGTTAATTTTCCATCTAATTCCAACCCAAGGTATTTCAACTAACTTGTTTTTCAATGTCTTGACAATTACAACTGTTTTTATTCCTACTATAAAAATTAATAAACTTTGGCTATAAGGGTAAATCAAATGGCTTACTACTGATTCACGAATTTTGTTTTACTAACATTTAATATAATTTTATTTGGCACATACCAGTTTTTCAAAATTTCTATGTTGCTTGTAATTTATTTGATATAAGTAAACTATTTTCTCTGAGAATAGAAAAATGTCAAATCATTAGCAAAAGCACTCGCTTTCCCTCTGAAATTTTACTGAAGTAAATAATACATAAAAATCAGGAACAGCAATGCTGATACTACTGAACCCTGTCGCACCCCTGCCTTGACTGAAAGGTGTTGGCTCAAAGAGTCTCCTATTTGCAAGGAAACTTGAAACCATCTAGGTATATAATAATTAGGAATGTGATATAATTGGTTAAGATGTGCATTAGAGGACTAGCAACGTTTTGGTATTTCCTGTGTTACCATCAGATGCAGCGTTTGATTCCCATGTAATCACCAATACTTTTTTTAAACAAAATATTTGTTTGTTACAACTAGTGATATTTTGGATGATAATTACTAATTTACAATTGTAATTACTTTTGTATAAAGTATTATATTAATTGTACTTATTTGTTGTCCAAATTTTTTACCTTTTCTATCAAAATGACCTTTTTACAATATGAAACAATGAAAAGTTTTTCCATTATTTGAAGGACAATAGATTTCACAGTTCAAAGAGGATTTGGTTATCAACACAGGCCACACAGTCAGTACAACAGCACTTACAACAGAACCCTAGAGCATGGAGTCAAAACTAATCTAATATACCATTAAATACAATTGATACTTTATATTGTACTAATAAGAACTAAAATAAAATGACTTCATACTGCTAAGTATTAAGAATTAATGATTGTACCTGCTTTGCACAGGACAACTGGAAATAAAAGGAGAGATCAATGAAACAAATCAAAATTTTATTCAAACCACAAAACAAATTTAATGAAAATAATAAACACACAATATCAAAAGAGAGAAAATAAAACAAGCTGGATTATTACATACTAATATACACATAAACAAATATTAACCAACAGCATGATTCCATAAATCAATTACAGAGCAATCATCTTTAATAATCTGGACTTCAATATTCATGTGAGTTATGTCCAATCATAGACACTTAAGCTCTGAATTTTTTTTTTCCTCTTAGCACTGATGTTGTCAAAATGTGTTTTCTCTTATTTCACATAATTGTTCAATAGGATTTTACAGCTTCTGTAGGAAACATTCACAAGCTTGTCACCAATGGTATGGGAGCACAAACATATTTCTTCAGTATCTACAGTTAACATAATCCCAAAGTCATTTACATAGTCAAGTAACATTTCAGAAGTAAACTTCTTTAAAATGCTTAACTGATTCACACCGGCCAAGAATTCTGTCTTAAAATCATCCACTATGATCTGCATGACATACCACACAACACATATGCACTTCTAGGACATTTTGGAAGGAAACATTGAATTTCCTCTATCTAATGCCTCTATCAACATAAATTCAGATGACATTTCCACATCAACAGTCTCATTGCACTGCAGCCATGTCACACACACTTCACATTTTTGTTGCCTGAGTTCTCATCTGTGTACATAACCAGCAATGTAAGAAAGAATTGGTAGCAACTCTTCTGGCACATAATGAATTTAAAATTCATGCCTCTTAATGGAGATAAAGGGAGTTAATTTGACTGCCTCTTGACATGACTCACCACATTGTAGAAGAGTTTGCAAGGCAATATTTGCATTCTTCCTGGCTAACAAAACCGTTGACTGAAATATAAATTTTCTCTCAGTTTCAAGAACATGCAGGTAACTGATATGAATTTGATCCACTCATTTGCCTGTATTGACCAAACCTGCAAATCTTTTAAGAACATTTTTAATGCTTAGAACTGCAACATTTTTCAATTAATGGAATTTTCCTCTTGAACTCTTTCAACTCTTCTTTTACAATGTTCTTGTCAGCTCTAATAATGTTCTCTTACGAAAAATGTTTTAAACATGCAATAGGATAGATTCTTCAATCCAATAAAATAATTGGGTATTTTGTGAGGTCACTTATATTTCAAATCTTCATATGGTGGAAGAACAAAAGCTGTCACAAACTCTTTTTCACTCCTATAGTTGGACTTGCATCACTCTGCAGCAGCGAGGCATTCTGTCTACAATAACCACCAATCTAAAAAATCAGTAGTTAATTATTATCATCTCAATTTCAATAGGCTTACATCACCTCCATTCCTGCTCCTGCAAACCAACCATCATCTCCTTTCAATCCACCACTCACACCCATTCCTCTCACTTCTCCTACTCACCCTAAATCTCCATCTCTAATCCCTCACCCCATCACACCTTCCTATACCTCTGTGGTGTCCTGGCATTCAACATCACCCAAACCTCGGCTCAGTACACCTGCTTCTCGCATCACTTCCTATAACCTACGACGTGCCCCCAAACCCAACAAACCCATGAACCTATAACATTCCCCAACTTCTGTACCTCACTTGACAAGCAACAAAACACTATCTATTCTACACCAAAACATACGATCATTAAAAAACAAAATAAATTTGCTACAGGTACAGTTAGACACAACATTAAAGGATATATCAGTACTATGTTTCACTGAACATTGGCTGTCAGACACTCAAATTAACATCACATCATTACCAGGGTACTATCTAGCAGGATTTTATTGCCGTAAAATAGATGAACATGACAAAAATAAGCATCACACATATGGAGGTTCTTGTATTTATCTAAAACTTAACATAGAATCCATGCAAAACACAGATTTTAACTACTTGTTTAAGAACTCAGACTTTGAGTGTACTATAGTTGAAATCCTCACTTTAAAGATATTTATTTTAAATATTTACAGAACATCTGATGGAAATCTTGAAACCTTCAGAAAAAACCTAGAAACAATTCTTAACAAACTGACAAAACACAAGAACCATTCTATCATTATTTGCGGAGATCTGAACACTGACTTTTTACAAACAAACAACATCATCATTGAACATGAACGAGAAAAGTTCGTCCACCTTATGAAATCATTTAATTTGGAAACCATAATAAACAAACCCATAAGAATNGGTCCAAAGAGGGTTCGAAAAAATGATTAATGTCATAATACTGCAAATATTATTACGGTTCCGAAAATATAAGTCGTATTCCTCGCTCTTCATATTTACGGTAGTTATAAAATTTCAAACACTTCTAAATAAAGAAATGTGGACTCAGGTTTGTGAAACCTCTAATGTACATAGCAAGTACAACGAATTCTTCAACCAGTTATTAAATTATTTTGACATATCCCATCCATATAAGTAGCAAACACAAAAACTACAAAGTAAAAAACATTGGCTGACTAAAGGAAAGAAAACATCATGTGAACAGAAGAGAAGACTCCAAATGTTAACTAAACAACCATCATATCCCATTCAACTTAAAACATATTACAAATAATACACAGTAGTGCTTAAGAAAGTAATAATTACAGCCAAACATATCACGAATGACAAATACATATAGAAATCTACACACAAATGAAAGCTATGTGGAATATTGTTAAACGAACCACTAAGCAAATCACCCAGAAACAACAACACATAATATGATACAAGACAATAACAAAATAGTTGACCTCATTGAAGTTGCTAATACACTCTGGCTAATACGTTACTGGCCCGGGTTTTTCTCCGTTTTTCCTTCGGGTAGAGGTGGATTTCTTATACAGGTTCTCTAGACTTTGTCTAGGGGCGTGTTTATTGTGACAATACATCGTGAATTTAGTGTTACTTCAATTCTTATAACTTTTAAACCCTATACTCAGAATAATCGATAGTTCGATAATAATTTTACATGTAAATTTTTTGCGTTAAATTACAAACATATTGACATTCTATTAGTATTATAACTCGTAGCTAACTTTTAATCTTATCTAGGAATTTTTGCTAAAATTTTTGAATCCGCCTCTGCCTTAAGGTCCTTGATTGGTATTGATAGGATGGTCCCTTGCTTGCTTCCGGAGAGTAAATTAGTTTATTGTCCTCCACGTGGTCGTAAGCAGTTTGTACTGTTGTTTTTTGACAATAAATTTATTATTATTATCACTCAATAAATTTATTATTATTACGCATTTCACAAGCATAGACAACAAACTACAAAATAAGCAAAACACAACCACACTAATGATCACAATAAGCAAAACACAATCACACTATCTACCATTACCAAATGATATTCATGTAACATCAACAATGTATATCAGGGAAACTAATGAGGAAGAAGTGCTCCAGATAATTAGTAAAATGAAAAACAAAACATCCTCCGGAATTGATGATATTCCAGACACAGTCATTTCAAAAATAGCAATGTACATAATCAAACCACTCACTCACTTGTATAACAACTCCTTAACCCAAGGTACCTTCCCACAAATTTTTAAAACTGCTATTGTAAAACCTCTTCACAAAAAAGGAGACAAACATAATATAACAAACTATAGGCCAATATCACTTCTCACAGGTTCCTCAAAAATACTAGAAAAACTATTTAATAACACTAAAAAGCTGCTTAACAGGTAACAAAATTATTACAGACTCCCAAAATGGATTTAGAAAAAAAAAGATCTACTGAAACTGCTGTATTTGCTTTTCTCAATGAAATTTTGATTGCACTAGAGCAGAAAGTAATCCCTGTTGGATTATTCTTAGATCTCACAAAAGCTTTTGATATAATTAATCATAAAATTCTCCTCAGTAAACTAGAAAATTATGGAATTTGGGGAATAGGATACAACTGGCTGATTATCTGAAAGGCTGCAAATAGTACAAGTATCCTACAAACCTGAAAATCAAATAAAACATCACCGGTCTCAGCCCATGCATGTCACTCACAAAATTCCACACAGCTCCACACTGGGACCCATACTATTTCTTCTAAATATTAATGACATCCCATCCATCATCATAAACAACAAAATTGTACTTTTTGCTGATGACACAAACATCTTATTACGTGCCAAAACTGCTGAAAACTTACTTAACACTACCAAATCCACTATCACCAACCTAATCCAATGGTTCCAACAAAATTAACTCATAATAAACACTGACAAAACTTGAATAGTTTCTTTCCATAATCCTTATTCATCTAAACTCAGCATGATAAACTATGCCATTAGAGTTCTAATATCAAATTGCACAACAGATACCCTTCAAATAGTAAACTATGCAAATGTCCATTCCATCCTAAAATATGGTATAATATTTTGGGGACAAGTACCAGAAACAAAACAAACTTTTAGTTTACAGAAGAGGATAATACGAACAATTACCAACACTAATAAACTTTCTTCATGTAAACCATTATTTGAAAAGTTGAAAATACTTCCATATACATTTTTGAAACTTTGAACTTTGGGCCAAACTTAAGGAGTTGGTCCAACAAAGGTTCGAAAAAATAATTAATGTCATAATACTACAAATATTATTGCGGTTCCGAAAATATAAGCCGAATTCTTCGCTCTTCATATTTACGGTAGTTATAAAGAAATAATGTTCTGCACTATTTTCTTCTCTTCGCCACGACGCAACCAATCGGAGTTCACTAGCGGCCACGTGAAATTTAAAGAGCCACACTCGTGCGAAGAGCCACAAGAGTGCGAACGTGATGAGCTGTTGTTCAAAGCACAGTGAAGCAGATTGTCAAACAGGTGGACAAAATGTGTCAGCTTATGGAACTTATTGCTAAATAACTGGCCAAAATGAATATACTAGCGACCTTGTGGACAAAATAACTGGCCAAAATGAATACACTAGCGACCTTCAAAGTGCGATATTAATGGTTTTCATGGTTTCTTGATCTACTATCGGATTTTTATTATAAATAAATAAATAAATAAATAAATTTATTGTCAAAAAAGCAGTTACTAACTACGTATGGCCACGTGGAGGACAATAAACTAATTTACTCTCCGGAAGCAAGCAAAGGATCATCCCATCAATTCCTTAGGCAGAGGCGGCTTCAAAAATTTAAACAAAAATTCCTAGATAAGATAAAAAGTCAGCTACGAATTATAATACTAATAGAGTTAACCCGTCGTGGCCACGGTGTCAGCGTGATTGCTCGTCACCATGTTATACCGGGTTGGATACCCGGGGGGGGGGGATATCCATGTCCCAGTTTAATTAACTGGGATGTATGAAGAGTCCGACCTCTGCGACCAACAACCGCAGTTGTTACGCTCGGATACAGTGGATCATATTTAGACGCTGTTCCTCCGATCTCGGAAAAATTTCGACGAGTCTAGTGAGTAAACTCAAATCAATAACTGAGCCTTACTGGTACTCGTCTTTCGTGGTCCTTATCGATATACATACATACTAATAGAATGTCAATATATTAGTAATTTAACACACAAAAATTATTTTACATGTTTTTACATTTATTTTACAAATTATTGACAAACTATAGATTATTCTGAGTATATTGTTTAAAAATCATAACAATTGAAATAACACGAAATTCACGATTTATTGTTACAATAAACACGCCCCTAGTCAAAGCCTAGAGAACTTGTATAAGAAATCAGCCTCTACCTGAAGGAAAACCGGAGAAAAACTCGGGCCAGGATGGGGCTACAGAATTAATGTTCACAACCGTGCCAAAGTTGAGTACACATAAAACTAAATTAATATGAGCCATACGGCAACACAATCATGCAAAAAAATATATTTGAAATTATTATATGTTATTCAAAAAGTACTAACAGCAATGGCGTGATAAAGTACAAGACAGATTTAACTTTTATTAAAATCAATAAATTCTTTTACATTGTAGAAGCACTGGTGCAGGAGGTAGTTTTTAACCGTGAATTTGAAGAGATTCAATTTCATAATATCTTTTATATTTTTGGGCAGTGAATTATATAGTATAATTACCGAATGATCTGGTCCTTTTTGGCAAAGAGTGGTTGACACTAGGGCGATGAATATTATGTCTATTGCGAGTTTTGTGTTTGTGAACGAGACTGTTTCGTATGAAGCAAGGGTGGCACTTCAGTAATTCGATCTCAACAAACACGACCGTTTCATAAATATAAATGTAGGGAAGTGTTAAAATATTTAACTCCTTGAATAAAGGTTTACAAGAGTTTCGGAGGTGAGATTTACAAGTTATACGAACTATCGTCTTCTGAATTCTGAAAGTTTGAATACTCTGACTGGAATTGCCCCAGAAGGTAATGCCGTAACGCAAATGGGAGTAAATGTTTGCAAAATATACACAACGGGAAATACGTGGACTAACTACGTTAACTATGATTCGGAATGCGTAACACAATTTGCTTAATTGGGAATTAAGATTGTCAACGTGACAATTCCATTTGAGGTTGTCTTGGATATGGAGACCTAAGAATTTTGTATTCGTAACAGTTTTTAATAGTGTTCCGTTTAAAGAAAGAGAAACCAGGGGTAAAGATTTTGTGTAACTATTGTGAAATGATATTGACACTGTTTTGTCAGTGTTTACAATGAGATGATTTGCATGGAACCAAGTCGAAAGATTAGACAAAACTTTTTGAGCGTTGGCGGGTTTACATAGTAAATTAGTGTCATCAGCAAAAAGAACCATTTTGCAATCTGATGTGGATGATATGTCGTTCACATACAACAAAAAGGGTATAGGGCTGAGAGTTGAACCTTGGGGCAAGTAAGTGGCTTTGTTTCTGAAAGACAACGCTCAAGTAGTTTATTTTTAGTATACGATTTTTCGACCAGTTGATATTTGTCTTTTAAATAAGAAATTAGCCATTGATGTGGAAGTCCACGAATGTCTAAAGAACGCTATTTGGAAACGAGAATTCTGTGATCGATGACATCGAATGCTTTGGATAAATCAAAAAAACACCCTGAGGATTTTCTCCACGGTCAAGAGATGTGGTAACATCGTTTAAGAAAGAAAATATGGCGCTTGTAGTGGAAAACGATTTCCGAAAATCGTGTTGATCGTCAGAGAGAATGTTATTTTTTGATAAAAAATCTAGAAGACGCTTATAGAACAATTTTTCTAGGATTTTTGAGTAGAGATATTGGTTGGTAATTTCCAATATTAAGTTTGTTTCCTTTCTTGTGAAAAAGGTTTCGCTTTACCTGTCTTAAATACCCCTTCTGATAAAGAAGTATTAAAAATATTTATGAGTGGATTTAATACAGCGTGGGACGGAAATTTAACAATAAACTCGGGTATATCATCTATGCCTATTGAAAATTTGTTTAAAAAAAATAGAATTAGGTTTTAGTAACTATTATTATTTGCAATAATTTGCATCACGGAATTTTCACAGTCTGTCAACAATAAACACAAGTATTCACAAATAACATTAGATTCGCACTCCCTCTCCAAGCAACACCGATCAGTAGTCAGAACTGGTCAGCACCAACTTCATCAAATGGCCGTTCAGGCAACTTCTTAATCTTACACTGTGTCTTACACGCAGTGACGAAACTCTGATGAAACCGGATGAAACTACTTGGTTTTCTATTAATTATGTTCGACTCACCTATCGAACTCGCCCGTTGAACTCGACCAGGGTAAACCCGGTTTTTCCTTTGCCTTTTCTGACGTCACGAAGTACGACCAATCGTATAAATACGGAGAGGGCGTGTCCTGGGTGTTTATACGCCGGCCTTCCTTCACTGTCAGTGTTGTGCTGTCAGAGAGCTTTCGTGTTCCTCGCTAGACTTGCGTCAAACAAGTTAACATTCTGTCTGCGTAGAGTAGTAAGACAATTTGTATTCGATTTCTGTGAGGTACGTAGATGGTTTTATTGCAATACATTTTGTTTTGTTCTTTAAACGTTTCATATCTGACTTTTGTGCACTATTGTGGACTGTGAAATTACAGCAGATTACCCCTGTTCTTAATTAATCTTGCATAATTGCTGTCTCGAAACATCGGAGTTGTATGATTTTGTAAAATACTGATTATGGTGATATTCCTACGTGGCTCTTAACTGTTCAGCGATGTTTCTTTGTGTCGTTTTACGGAAGCGTGAGGAGCCCATCCGTTCTGTGGAAATGAATGCGCCATCAGTCTTTCAATGTAGATTTAGTGTGGAAACTTGAATGTAATATTTTCTTGGTGTGTATTAAAAATTGTATTATTTGGTGACCTAAGTGTGTCCACTGGTGTACTTAAATATATATATTTACTTATTTGACCATGTGCTCTCTTTCATGTCTGAAAATAAGTTATTGGTGAACTTTGCTTTGTGTCCACTTCATTTATGGTTAATTTTGGGGACGGTGCTTTTCAGTTTTGTTTTTATTTTTCATTACTTTAAAAGATAATCTTTTTATATCAGTAAACTACATAGTTTTCTATTTCATGTTTTGGTCTTTCGAATTGAAATGCCAATTTTGTTTGTTGCAGCTTAACCAGATAAACAATGAGTTCTCAGTACTACCCATTTAAGGTTTGTGTTTAACTATTTCTGGTAATTCAGTATTAAACTATTTTTACTATTCCCTATTTTTTTTCTTCTGTTAGTGCACCCCTACTGTTTATCCTGCTGATCCTTTTGATGCTGAAGCTGATGCTGCAATTCTCCGAAAAGCGATGAAAGGTCTGGGTACTGATGAACAAGCTATTATTGATGTATTAGCTCGCAGAGGCATTGTTCAGAGACTGGAAATATCAAAAGCTTTCAAAACCTTGTATGGAAAGGTAATATTCCAATAATCATTTAAAATTTCTACAAAGTATCACTTTCTTAATTCATGTTATTAATTTTCTTTGAATTTTAAGGATCTCATCCAGGATCTTAAAAGTGAACTTGGTGGAAAATTTGAAGATGTAATATTGGCTCTCATGACTCCATTGCCCGAGTTTTATGCCAAAGAACTCCATGATGCAGTGAAAGGACTTGGGACAGATGAGGAAGCTATAATAGAAATTATGTGCACTCTCAGTAACTATGGCATCCGAACTGTGGCAGCATTTTATGAGCAATGTTTGTACTTATCTTATGAATGACATAATTCTCTTTATTTAATTACTTTTTAAAACTAATATCATTTCACGTTTTTTTTAAATCTTCATTCTCATAGACTACTATTCGATTTTATATTCTTTTCCCTTATTTTTCTTTTATTTCCTCATGTTTAATTACCTATTTTCCTCTGATCACCAATTCTTTTCCTAGTGTATGGTAAAACCTTGGAGAGTGACTTGAAGGATGACACTTCGGGATATTTTAAGAGACTTTTAGTTTCTCTGAGCACGGTATGTTTTTGTGTTCATCTATACCCTCATTCAATTGCTTCATCTATCATTTTAAAATGTTTGTGTTAGTTTTATTTTTACTTAATTGGATATAGATACCCAGCTGTTTTAAGCTCATTGCTGCCTTTCCTTCGTTCTAACAATTGCATTGTTCAAAATATTCCTTTCTGTAAGGTTTTGTTTATTTCCAATAAACTTGGGAAATTTTATCAGGAGGATTTTTTTTTCTCAATATGGAAATATCTTAGGTGTTTTTTTTCCTCTCCTTGTCATTTGTTTTTAGGTGACATACATTGTTTTGATCCCTCATTTCAAATTTCTCAGGCCAATAGGGACGAAAGCCAAACAGTGGATCCTGCTGCTGCACGTTCTGATGCTGAAACGCTTCTTGTTGCAGGTATGTCATTACTTTCAGGATTAATTTTTCTGATTAAGTTAGCACATACTCATTTTTATGATTTTTCACAGGAGAGAAAAAGAAATGGGGAACTGATGAATGTGCCTTCAATGCTGTTCTGGTTTCTCAAAGCTATCAGCACTTGCGTCAGACATTTTTGGAGTATGACCAGTTGGCTGGTCATTCCATTGAAGATGCTATAAAAAAGGAATTTTCTGGAAGTATTGAAAAAGGACTTCTTGCAATTGGTGAGATTATTTAAGTAACTCTTATTTGCATTAATTATAATATAACAAAAAATTGTGGGAACTTATTCGTATGAACACTACTAATCTTATTGCAATAAACTTTTTCAAATTACAATTTCAATAAATTATTTCTTAACTAGCACATGTCCTTAAGCCTGTGAGTGTTTGAATTTTGTTTCCTTTCAGTTAAGTGCGTGAGAAGTAAAGTGGGATTTTTTGCTGAGCGTTTGCATGACAGTATGGCTGGTCTTGGGACAAGAGACAAAACTTTGATCCGCATTATTGTTTCTCGATCTGAAATAGATCTGGGGGACATTAAAGTTGCATTTGAAGATAAATATGGCAAGAGCCTAGACAGTTGGATCTCTGTAAGTACTGAAATTTTAAACTTGATGACTACTTATGATAGAAAAGTACAGTTAAGGAAACTTATTTCTCTCTTTCAGGATGATACATCTGGAGACTACAAGAAAGTTCTTTTGACATTGGTAGCTTAGAAATTCGATCATTTGAAAGTATTAATGTATTTTAGGTTTGGTGTCTTTTATCATGCCAAACAGCTTATTTGTAATTTGGGGATGAATCTCAGGATTGTTACTGTTGTAAATTATATTTTAGCTCAATTGTATTTTAGTGTTCTGGTGGTACTTAAATTTTGATGTTACAAATCTAGTGTTCAATTGAGTGCCTTGTTATAAGATGTCTGGTGCTTGTAGATGGTGCTGTCACATTCCTGATGTATACATTTTGGAACAATAAAATGTTTATATGTACTTCTCTTGAATCAGTAATTCAATACTTCTATATTGTTGAACCAACCTTCCAAATGCCTTAATTAACTACTTCCTTGCAAATGCCTTAATTAACTACTTCCTTGCAAATGCCTTAATTAACTACTTCCTTGCAAATGCCTTAATTAACTAC